>JAWVMQ010000116.1:0-167799 GCA_036321185.1 Trypanosoma lewisi | reverse complement strand
ATGCTGTCAAGAGTCTTTGTGCATCTGTTATGTTTCTGCCACTGGGGTGAGAAGAGCAAAGGAAAAGAAAAAAAGACGGTGTAAAACAGCAATACAATGATTATTCACACAGAGAAACGTTACATGGTTGCTGTGTGGTTACTGTCCGTGAGCCAAAAGAGGGTAGCACGGAAGATAAAAGGGAAAGAACAAGCGATCACACACTAGAGAAGCAAAAAATGAGAGACAAATCGCCAAAAAAAAAAGAAGTGAGATTCAAGATAAGAATAAACGATTTTTTTAAAAAAAAGCGAATGCAAGTAAGACTCAATATTATACTGTGGACAAAGATGAACTGTCAAAGCAAAAGAAGAAAAGCAGAATGCTCCGTTTTGTGTTTCCACACGCAAAAAAATAAAATATCATGCGGTTTGCCCTTCCCCTTGTCCATACAAAAAGGAAATCATGTAATTGTGGGTAATTTTTATTTGATTGGCATGCAGGGAAAGTGAAAGGAAGATCATCACATGTGTTGCTCTCACTCCCAGTGAGTCTCACATTAGATACTTACAAACGTTTCATTTATTTTGCATTTGAAACAATAAAAAGAAAACTTCAGTAAAAATTCAAACAGTTTTTGTTTATTTATTTATTTATTTTTAATGCTATTTACTCTACTTCATGCTGATGGCGCTGCACCTTCACGATCACGAACGTGGCTGTACTTTAGCGTTATTTGGTATTGACGGACCTTCTTGTCCCAGAATGATTTGATTTCCGCATCTTCCTCCGAATCTTCTGAATCTCTACATTTCTGCCACATTTTCATTGTATTACTATCGACATGTTGCACGTAAACAATTTCCCACGGCAAATCTTTAAAGAAAATATCCCAATTATTAAAATATGATTTCATACGCTCCCTAAACTGTCTCACGGTACTTGTTTTGGTATGATGCTCCCTCGCAGTTGTCACCTGAATGCCCACCAACGTCCTCCTTGGTGATTTAACGAAAAAAAAACCATCCACAAGAGGAAAATTGCCCACGCTTGGTAAATACAGCACCCCGTACTTTATATCCAACATCTCAGAATTGGATTGCAGCGGTAGCAATTCAATGACAGTTTTAGGGTGCGCATTTGGATTTTTTTTCAGTACACAACCTTGTGGTAAGCGTCGGTCTAAATTAGAGAGTTCATTAATTTGCTGAGATATATTTTCCACAAATTTTCTTTTTATAAACATGGGCACAGCAATTGCCTCCAGAAGCATCGGCAATATTACTTTACTGGACAGGAGAAATAAATTCAAACAATCGCTTGTCATGGTGACTTTGTGCGAAGAAAGTATAATCTTGTTCCTGACGAACTGAGATATCGCTCCGTCATAAAAGGGCTCGGATCCCTCCCTCTCGAATACTGTACAGAGGTCTATCAGCTCATGAGGCGGATTCTTGCTCTTACACAAAACCTCCTTTTTCGCTCGAATGCCATTCTCAGCATTCGAAGAAGCGATATTCTCCACAGCTTTATCAACAACCTCCTTGAACGCTTTAAAATCTTCTTCGTTAAAAGGTGCACGTGGAATCCGTCCCACTTTATTCATACAATCCTTAACAGTGTTCCAGTAATTTACTCGCTCCTCTGCAGTTTGATTCCGAGTCATCCAAACACACATCGCCTTGACATCAATCTCATCCGGGGAGTTCATAATTATCCTTAAAGCGCCCACTCGTGTTTCCCAACCTTTGAAGCTATTTGAATTTGGAGACGACAAGAGGATCATGCCCCACGTTACTGGAGACTGGGATTGATTCCGTAGCCCTCTCTCACTGTTCACCGCATCGTAGATAATATACCCAATCATCCCACGGTTGTAGTAGTTTTGAACAACAGTTTCGACGCTATGCTCACCCTCATACTCTGTTACTTTTTTAGTGGCCTTGTCAAACACATATGCCGTGTATCCAAACGAATAGACAACCACATCAATTGGCCTCTCATTGTAGTGTAATAGCTGGTAAAGGAGATACAAGCCTGCAGTCATCGATTGCCCCATCTCGGATGTCCCTATGAAGACACGCGGCAGAATTTTTATTCCTCTTGGGGTCTTCTTACTAGGCAACTCTCCCGCTAGACCGCGCTGAACAGTTCGCCACACTCGCTCCACTTCAATGTTGACAAAAAGATCATGGAAGGGTTTAGTTTTACACAGCAAGTATGGCCATCCCTTTTCTGAGGTGAGCACCATCAGTCTGCAATGTGGAGAAGAGATGTGTTCCGTATCTCCATCCATTTCAAGAATTCCATTCGTCTCCTTGAAATTCCATGACTCTTGCGGTGATTTCCCTTCTCTGACCTCCATTCCAATCCCTTCATCATTCGAAGCCTCCACAATATGATTCCATTTCGCATCGTATATAGACTCATAATATCCCCCCAAACTCGCCTTTATCTCGTCTTCTAGTTTTTCTTCATTCACCAGTGCATCGAGAGCGGCATCTAACACTCCTCTCACGGTCTTGCTAACGAGTTCTTTCACCTCTGTAGGGGCTTTTGACCACTGCCGAAGAGTGGTTACGCCTTCTTTTATGAGTATATGCATACCCTCAAGCATGCTTACCTCTATTTCAATCTCTCCCTTTATCTTTTTGTATGATGGTAAACCCATTATTAAACTCAATAAATCGTCATCTTCGATAAACATTTTGGGCTTTGAAGCAAACGCCGCCATTGAAAGGTGCTCGTTCTCCTCCACAACACCGTTGCCAGCCAATTCATTCCGTAAAAAATCATTTAGCTTCAAATCGACAGTGGGAACCTCTCCCTCAGACAACACTTCCTTTATTGTACTATTGAGAGTCCATTCTGTTCTCTCTCTATTTTTATAAGTCACACTGGGTGGTAGAGCAGTAGTGTTGTCTCTCGACTTCTCATGCACCACATCTTCACCACGGCTTGCATTCGTGCCTTCAGCCCTGGAGCAATCCAGAGCATGGAAGAGACGTTTGAACTTCCTCCGAGACATGGCTTCCCCCTCTCCCCCTCTCCCTTTTGTTGTTTGGCCCGAGTTAATGCCAAACACGGATCTTCAAATGCACCAAATATATATATGAAAAAAGGGGGATGAAAAAACGACTATAGACACAATAATTGGCAACCCCAACGGAAATAACACAGATTGATCCACAAGGTGTGACGACACAGCAGTAGTAGTACTAGTAGGAGTAATGTATACAACACACGCCATATATATTTGAAACAACAACAAGAACAACAAAAATACGAATGTGCACCATTCCCACTCTCCTCATACTTGTGGTGAGTGCATGTGTATAAACGTCAAATTCGTGGATGGACCGTTATCATTTTCATCTCGGTTGGACTGATTGCATGCACACACACACAGTCAAGCAAACACACATTACACAGAATCGCAGATGTGCCACTTCACGCATCGTTCCCGGAGTTGTGCCTCAGAGAGACTCGACTTAACAGTAGTGGTAAATGGAATCGTCAAACAGTTTCATCTATTCCTCTGTCAAATGAGTGTGGTGCCAGGCAGCTCAAAGGAAGCGCCTCTACAGCCAAACATAAAAAATAACCAACGTGTGACAAAACACGTCACAGTGGGGAAAAAGAAAGAGAGTGGGAAGTAAAACGGCGCTCGACACAACGCTGGAAATTTGCTTCAGAAAAAAAACAACAGTTCCCACCCCACCTAACCAAACAAACAAACACACACACACACACACACACTTCCCTCTTGTTGTTATTTTCAAAACGGATTGACTCTTCATTGATGTATCGCTATTTAAACACGTTACGCCTTGTTCTGGCAGTCAAGAAAGATGGTTACTGGGCCATCATTGACGATGTTGATATCCATGTACGCCTGAAACGGTCCTGTTGCTATTTTATTTTCCATGTAGTCTCTCTTGAGGGTGTCACGCAGGGAGTTGAACATCTCCTGGGTTCCATCGCCAAATTAAGGTCCGGCTTGTTGCTCTTCAAAACATGCATGAGGGTAAATTGTGAAACAAGAAGAATTTCACCGTTAATTTGCCTCACGTTGCGGTCCCATGTCTTTTGGCCGTCCTCACTGGGCCATATGCGTAGCCCCAAGAGCTTCCGCGCAATGTAGTTCATGTCATCCACGGTGTCATCACGGTGGGCTCCAACCAGCACGACAATGCCGCGGCCAATAGCACCAACGACCTCGTCGCCCACAGTCACAGGCACGCTAGGCACCCGCTGGACTACAGCTTTCATCTGTCCCCTCTTCTCCCTTCGAGCAGCTCCACAACACGATCCTGACCCACCCTTTGCCAACCCAACCCAAATACAGACAGCAAACAACATGCAAGAGAACCAATCGAGAGAGAGAAAATTTAAGGGAATAAATCCACACTGCTGAGTGGCATTGGAGAGGTTCCATCTGTTCTAATAACCCTCGCCTTTGTGATCGTGCATACACATGCGCTTTCCATCCTGAGTTTCAACGAGTGTAAAGAATCCAATCCTTTATTCCTTTATACACATATTCGTTTATAGTATTTCCCACTTAACCGCTGGAATAAAGAGTCGCTCATTTCCTTCTTTGCTGTCACAAGTCAGTCGATTCTCTTTGCATAGTGTATGCATCCTCATCCTGAGTGACGGATTCACTGCCTGCACACACTCACACTGTAACACCATCCCTCTTTCGACCCACACAGTTCTCCTGCTTGGGCCTCATCGCCCGTGGTGTCTTACAATGAGAAACTTCCACACCTTCTACTGTTTGGAGGGGACATCCCTCACACGTCCCACCACCACCACCATCATCCACGCACAGTGCCACATTCCCCTCTTATCAACAGCACCCAACCAACTACCAACACACGAGCTGTGCAGCTCCCACAGTGCAACAAGGAGAAGAAGTGAGAATGCAGGGGGGAAGTGGAAACATGATCCCCGCACGTGCTCCAAGCAAGATGATTCTTTTTCGGTTTGACTATTGTTGAGGTGGATCTGCATTCACGCATTTACCTCCTTTCTTCTCCGCCTGAAAGGAAAAAGAGTGGAAATATACAAACAGAGTAACAAGCAAACAAGATTTGTCACCATATTCACCAGGTGGAAGAATAATAACCCGGTAAAGGTCAGATTCCACTTCCACTGTGTCGCCGTGCTTCATCCCTCACATGCGAGTTACCACAAGCACACACACACACACACACAAGCAAATATATTTCACGTGGCATGTCGTCTCGTAAGGATCATGAATCACCAAAGCAAAATATCCCTCCATTGTATCCTTCCGGTTTATTGTCGTTGCACATCTAACAGAAAAGTGCAAACCCGCAGAGACACAAACACTCCCACACCTGCACTGCAGTGGTGAGAAAAAAAGAGTCCTTCATTTCATGCCATGACATCCAACTTGACGATACGATGTTTCAAGGGACTATGATCGCATTCAAATGAAACATGACCCAGAAAGAAATACGGCATACTGTGTATCTCACCTTCTCTTTCTCTCCGTGTGGATAGATGGATAGACTCCTGAATTGCCCAGTAAGGTAAACAAAGGGAGGCCATCACAGACATGCGTAAATGCAGTTACGAGCCGCGTAGAAAAAAAAACATAAAATGTACAGTGCCGTATTGTCTATGAAACTATCTACACTGCAGAGGCATCCACGAAGAAAAAGATGAAGAGCAAAACATATGAGCACACTCATACAGATAATGCGGGCAGAGTGCAGACACAAGATAAAGAAAACCAAGCGACGGAAAGAAATGGAAACAAGAAGAGACAGCACGAGATTCCACTACAGCCCAAACGGTTTGGATGTCAGTAGAAAGCCCATTGAAAATAAAAATAGAAAATAAAAAAAGAAAATAAAAGAAAAAAAAGCACAGCCCATCCATTCATTTCAAAAGAAAAAAAGCCTCTATTGCCCCAATGAAAGACAAAAAAAATGTCCTGAAAAACAAAAAAAAAATTCGTCTTGGGATGTGAAAATCAGAAGAGAACAGAGTGTGCGTACATATATTCTACTGAAAATATTAAAAAGGGATATATTTGTTTGAACCATTGCTGCAATCATCACGGACAGATATATATACAGTCACGCAGACACATGCCGATCATTCACAGTTCATGTGACGCACAGTGTGTTCTTCTCATCCATTTCTTCACAATCTTAGTGCATAATGCTGAGACCATCGTGTGGTCAAGAGAAGTAAGCCATGAAGAGGTCCAGTCATTCTTTGAAGCGTACAGAGGAAAAAAAGAACGCAGTACATAGCTAAGAGTAAAATAAAAATCAATAATAAAAGAACCGGCATACAAAAAGGAAGGAAAGAAACAACAATAATGGACAAATGCATATATACTAATAATTCCGGATAGAGAGACCAAATGTTCTCTCCCTTGAAAATTTAAAAAAAAACACCTTTTGTGTTCCACTCAACAAAGAGTCACAAAGCTCAATAGACCCATGAGTACCAGCAGCAGACGAGACACGTGCTCATACATAGAGTTGTCACCCTTACCATGACGAGTGAGCATCCGCAGTTCGGATGTGTCCAACGGTCGGGTGTACAGCATGACATTTGTGACAGTCACTTGGCTGCCTTCCTTTTCCTGATTGCTTCCTTCTTCTGATTGCCTCCCTGTTCTTCTCCAATGGATACCCGTAATATCGCACGCGACGGAAGTGATTGACCTGCTCGTACTTGTGATGACTGTGGTGGCATTGGTCCAGAACCCTCACTGTGAAGGTCTTGCGCGTCGTTTGCATCCGGAGCAGCAGGTACAACAGGATCTTCCAAACTCCCCAAACGCTTTCCGTCAATGTACGCAGAGCCCGTGCCGTCCTTGAAGATGAGTGCCACTTGGTATGTTTTCCCCTCCTCCCAAGTATTCGGCTCTCCACTCCCTCCGTCCACAGTCACGCCCTTCCATTGCTTGTCCTTATCGTACGACAAACCTGTATATCCCCATCTAATCATTCAAGTCGACAAGCTCAACACCCATCAAACGAGTGACGCTCTGTGGTTTGTTGTGAATGGTCACCATTGCCACGACAGTGAACCCACGGTCCGTAAAAGAGTAGGCTTGATTACCCCCTTGCTCTCCAATGGGCCACACAACTTGTGTTCCAGGCAGTGTAAGTTTAAGACCATTATCAACCTTCGTCGCTGAGCCCTGCACTGTGGCATTCACTCCGAGGTACTCATCTTCCCACTTGGCAGTGTCACTCTTGTTGGACAAGAAACCAACAAGACCGTTCGTCAGCGATGGGGGTGAGATTCTCTTCTCCACATCTTTCCAGGCCTTCAACACACTCTTTATTTGGTCCAACTGGTTTGAGAGATGCGCAAGAACAACAGTGCGGGATGCTTCCTCACCCTTATTGTACATGGCAAACAACTCATCTTGTGCGTATAGCAGAGTGCTGAGTGAATGTTCATCAACAGCGTCTGCGGCAATCGGCCCTGCATAATGAATACGACTGCTATCCGCAAACCAGAGCTGAAGTTCTTTACGGTTAACATCACCTGCGATACTCGTGTGCAGTATCACATTCTTTCCTTCAATGGTTGCAGTCACACGGTCTTGAATATTACTGAGCGCAGGCACATCCATTTTATCAATCAGCAGATGTGAGAGTTTTCCACGCGCTTCTGTCCATGTCTTCCCCATGTCCTTGGATTCATACAGCTTCTGTGGAGGAGGATCGGTATGTACCATGAGGAGGCTCCCTTCCCACTCAAGGAGGGAAGAACGTTAACAATCCTCTGAAATAACGGGACTTGAAGGAAAATTCCACGTATTCCCATCGTCTTCTGAAAAAATGACTGTGCATATACTCTTTTCCGTACTTGTGCTCTTTGCAACAAGTGGGAATACAAGCGTCTTGCCTCCCATTACAATACCTCTGCCCAAAGAGACATCAATCTGATCCCATGAATTTTTCTTCGCTTCTTCATCCAAGAAAGCCTGTAAAGGTTTCGGAGCATTCCAAGTGATTGATCCGCCTCCTTCCACCTCACCAACAAACAATTTATTTCTTTGGTAATGGAGTTTTCCATGAGATTCTTGTCAAAAGAGAAAATATTTTACTGCCTTTGACTACAGCTTTGGGGCCGTAGAGTACAGTGCCGGAATCCGGATTATCATTTTTTTTGACAACCACTTGAGTGTCCCACCTGACCTCCAATGACGTCCGATATCTTCTTATTCTCATACTTGGAGGACTTTGCCCACAAGTCATAACTCTGCTTATCAGAGCTGCCACTATACACACCGAATGCAAGTGCAGCCATATTTCCATTCACATCAAGAAGGGAATAAGTTCTAAACCAAGGGTACTCGGCCGGCAGGGGGATATTCCGCACCATCGACAGTCGCTTTCGTTTCTCCTGGTTTGAATAGATCAACAGTCTGTGCAGCGACTTCAGCTTTAACGATGCTACTGCTGCATGATATCATAAGCATGCAGAGGATGAGGAGGGGCATCTGATACCGGGACATAGTTGACTCCTTGTTGCGTATTGACAGCGTGTCCTTGTTTAGTCTTTACTGCTCTTCCTTATTCGTATATATGTGTCTCTGAGAGAGGATAAGGAATGAGGAAAAAGAAACAGAATGCCAAGAGAACAGAGAAAACAGAGAGAGGCGCGTCTTCGGCTGAGAAAATCAAGCGCTGTCACGGCACCTGTTTAAAAATAAAAATAAAATAAAAGAACATGGATGTGTGTATATTTGGTCCATCTCCGCTCTTTTCTTTCTGTTTTTTCCTTGCCTGCAATTTCACATTCACAGACGTCCGGATGACAGTTTCAATGAATCTGCCGTGTTGAACGAATGCCACGGCAGCAGCGTTCCGGTTCCAGGCCGGTTCAAATGCCATTTGTGATGATGCTTTACCATTTCATACTCCTCCACAGTGGCAGGGAAGTCACGCTCTGTTGGTGGCCGCACGTAATGCGAATATCGCCGTCCGGCCTCAAGGTGTGCGTATTTACTTTCATCCTCGTACCAGCGAGCAAGCCACCCACGCTTGGCAGGGTTTGTCGCCAGTCCCTCAAGACCCTTCCGCTGTGGGAGATCTTGCCCTGGGAAGACGGGATACTCCTCTGGGTGCAATTCGTAGTACAGACCGTCACGTGTCATGTACACACCGGTAAAAGAACCACCTGCCTCTTCAATGAGTCGAGTACTTTCTGCAGATGCATTTTGAAGTTCAGTGTGAATGGGGCACGGCACATGAGTCACGCCACTGCTGACGAGAACAAATCCAGGCCAGATAATCTCATGTTCAGCCACAACGCTGGCCTCTCGAAGATGATACACCGTGATGGCCTCATTGGGGTTTAAGCGGCCTGTATCAATAGCCCAGAGTAGCTTGCTGAGCTTTAAGCGTGAAAAAAAACAAGTTTCCCTTCATAGCGACTACGTGGACCACCCGGAGAGACTCGAGGGGCAAGCATGAATCGCGGGGTCATCTTCCGTTCTTGCCATTGACCTCGGGCAAACACGCTGCGTCTATCGTTGTGCCCGCGAGAGTACTTCCAACTTCCTCCTATTTTCATCCACCCCATCTTGATCATATTATGGCCACCGCGCATTCCCACATATTCCGGTGTTGGGGTCAAATCCTTCACTGATTGTGTGATTTGCGGATTAAGACACTGATCCCAGTGTGACCAGTGGTGTTGGGTTGTCCTCTCATTCAGACGAGAGGCAACAACGGGGAGAGGATGATCCTCATCAAATTCTTTTCTTCCCGAAAAGTCTTGCCAGTTGTTTCGTGGCTTTGCTGGGAGATTCTTGCTATTAATAAGAGGAAACATGGATCACGCAGGGCTCATCTGCAGAGGAATAAACTCCCGACGAGGGTGAAAGAGACGATAGCGCCGTTGGTGAGAGCATTATTTATTTTGTCCTTGTTGGTGCTGTGTTCTTTTGTCCTTCACTGGCACGGTGGCCAAGAGTTCTCTAGAGGTGCTCCACTAAACACCACCACCCTATTCTTTTTTGGAGTCTTCTTTTTCTTTCTTCTATTTATTATTATTATTATTCTCCTCTTTCAGTTTTTCTTAACCTTGTTCCCTTGTCCACATCTCTTACATATTCCTCAGCGACTGCATAAATAATGCCACCAGCAAATTACACTCCCTCTCTTGCTCTCTCACTCTCGTATAAAAGACTATTACTGTCTATACTGAGACATATTGAGCATCTACTTGCTCACAAATTCCTCGATACACATCATTGACCTCCATAAGAGTGAGCCATTGCGGTAATGGATAATATTTCCTTGTCAAGTAAACTGTGTGTACTTGGATACGTTATCATAATACATGAAATGTTTTCTGCATATTTCTTATATGAACGTTCCAAATCTTTCGAGTCTATACTACCGTTAGCTAAACATTTAACTTTGGCAACTATCATTCTCCTACCAAGACGACAGAGGCAAAATTTGTACAATGGGCACCTTCTGAAATCAAGCACACATTACGATGACCTTCTTTTTCAGAAAGGTGACATGCGCGGATTACACGAAGACACGCATATTCACCCTGAGCACCACTATTTGGTTGAAGTGATGCGGCATCTAATCCCGTGATATCTTTTTTCATTTTGCCCAAAATCTAAACACAGTGCACTGTGTCCTCGTGTTTGGTCTTTGGGTGCGAGAGGATGAATAATGGTAAACTTCCACTCAGTTTCCGCAGGATTTCGCCGAGACGTAGAGCTGCCTGAGCTGCTGTCACTGCCTGCAAAAAAAATAAATAAAATAAAACGTGAATCTCATCCCCACTTGCAAACCACCGCTGGGTTCACCACACGTGTGAAGCCATTTGAGTGATGATCATAAAAATTGTTGCTTGTTTTCCAAATTATTTCACTGTCTGTGCTGACCCCTGCCACAACATCCACCGGCCCACCGTCACGAGAGGGCCCCGACCGTCGCCGAGCAACTGCACTGGCGAGCAATGCCCCGTTCATCTCCGTCAGGCGGGGCGGTGGAGCAAACAGTGCGCCCCGCCACCGACAGTCCCATCCCCATGCAGTGGCAACTCCCCTGCGCTCCGAGCAAAGACTTCAGCTCGGCCGGGCTGTGCCCCACCGGCGCGAGCGAGACCACAGATGCAGCGTGTGATCAGCAGTTGAGGCAACGCAACGAAGGCGTGTCAATTTTATTATTCCTTTGGAAGGGGTAGACGGAGTGGCCGTGGGGCCTCTTCACAACTACTCTCGTGTTGTGTTGTCGGTGTTGATTTTTCCCTCGGTCCCTCTTCCCCTTCTTCATTCGTGGGTGTGTGGTCGAACTATGCCGGCGATCATATTTCCCGGCAACCAAGGGGTTGGACACAGACTCAATACGCTCTTGAAGATGGAGTAGCAAATTAAACCTCCCATCTATTTTTAAAATCAAATCACATGGAGTAAATGAAAAAGAATAACGAGAATAAAAAAAAAAAGAAAATTGGGAGTAGCACACAGTTACGGAAGGAAAAAGAAGACATGGCACACCCTCCCCACTCGTCAGAGAGTGAATATTATTCATTATTATTATTATTATTATTATTATTATTATTATTATTATTATTATTATTATTATTATTACTCACTGGAGTCTCTCTTTGTATGTCACTTCCTTTTCTTTTTTAAAGTTGTCTTGCGGGATCACGAGAGGTATTGTCAAAACAAAGACCCAAACTGCTTAGATCATCCTCCACCAACTGCCCCACATTAATCAGGAAGTCGGTCTCCATTTGGAAAGGGTTACGGAGCATAAGAAAGAGTGGCCGTGACAAAGAGAGAATAACAGAGGAAAACAAGACGATGGAGTGCACCCCATCCCTCCGCGGCAAGGGAACTATTAAATCTCAAGAGAGCAAGTAAAGGAAAGAATGAGGTCCACCATTGTCTCCATCACTCCTCCTACATGGCACGCACAAATACATCCATTCATCTGCCCATCCAAAAAAAAAGAAAAAAAGCCAGTCGGTGCGCCGTTGTAGTGGTCGCGGTCCTGTTCGTCCTTGGAAGGCACGAATACTCGTATTAGGCCATTATACCAACTAGAGGACCTCACAGTAAAACACTCTGCTATCACACTAATAGCACTGAGATTCAACGTCGGCACATGCTGTAACCCTTCAATTCATAAATTATGCCCTTCACATGAGAAAATAAAATAGAATGAGATACTACGGCTCCATAAACACAAACACATACACAGGAAAAATAAAAATAAACAAATAGGCAGGCTAAAATGTTTCAAGCGCAATAGTAAACATGGCCATCATTATCCCTATGCCTTCATTGGGTTGCCAGTAAAGCGCAAAGTCGTCAAGGGGAGAAAAAAAAAAGCAAGCAAGGAAGGAAGGAAGGGGTACCAGCCCCTTCGCTTTGTTTTCGCTTGTCTTGAAACCAATTTACATGTCAGTTGCAACATACCATGGCAACTACTTCAGATATAAAAACAAAGAAAGTCATACGAATGAGAATGAGCAGTTTCATCATCCGTTGAGAGAAAATTCCATTTTATTTTCTGCATTTTCAGAAACATATTCCTTCAACAGTTTCGCCTTGCCCTCCATCACAGCCGCCCAGATGTTACAGAAGGCTTTGGTCCTGTTAATGCTCCACAGAAGGTAACTACTGTTGGCAAGAGAGGGCGACCAACAGCATCGAGCGGAAGGCTCTCCAGTTTATCCAACAGGGAAAGATCATCAACAGCACGTCCAAAAACAACCTGTTTGAAGTCCATGGTTGGTGATGGGCCCAAGGTGATACCGAATACAGAGCCGCTTGTGTGCGGTCCGTCAGAAATCATAGTAAGAAGACCTCGCTCCGAGTGTCGTTTGCGGTAGCACTCATCCTGAAGGGGTTTGCCTGTGGAGGAGATGTTGAGCGACTCCAGTTCACCAAGGAGAATGAGTTTTCTCGCAAGGTCCACACGGTGCACAGGGGTGTCCAAGTAGTCCAGCCTAACGCCGCTGGTTGGGTCCACACCGCACGAGCCGGTAATTAGAGATCTGAAGTTGAACACTGTATTGGGAACCGCGTCCTCAAAGAGATCCAGGACTAATCGCCCTGCAAGAGCGTCACCAATAGATATGTCCAGGAATGCTCGAGATGCTTGCTGCTCCTCCGTTGAGCGATGACTTTTCTGGTAATTTTCCCATTCCTTCAGACGACGCTCCTCCACATCCTGATAACGCTTATTTGTCGGCAAAACTTCATCCTCGGCCTCATTGAGCCCATCGGAAGGTTCATTTTTGCCCTTTCGCATATGTTTTCCCGGGTCCTGTCGCCTCCACGACATTGCCCTGGAGTTCTGAGTAAACCAAAAAAAATAAAATAAAATAAAAATGAAGGGGTAGAGAATTAACAATGGAAAAAAAAAAGTCCCTGGAGGGAAACAAATGCTTCCAAGAGAAACATAGACATAAAAAGGAAAGAATTAAAAAATATATTTCAAATCCCATCAGTCCCATTTGCAAATACAATTTAAATCATCCTGTTTTTCTTTTGTTTTCACTTTTCATTCATGGATTGCAGCCATGCGGAGTAGGACTCGTTCACATGTTGTTTTCCATCGTATGCCGCTTTGAATTGCCTATCAAACTCCAAAAACTTTCGTCTGGTTACTTGTCCATACGTGGGAAGGCCTTTTGTTTGCTTGGCCAACTGCTCTCGTCGGATGTACCTCGCTGACTCCTCCGAGAATCTATCATTCATCCAGTTGTCCTCCATGTGGCGCTTCCGTAGATGCGCATACGGGTCAGTTCTTAGTGATGGGGGAATTAATGCGCCTTCCAACAACTTAATCACCTCGTAAGAAATGTATTTGGCAACACACGTGTCCGTTGGCCTGTATCGACGATACCACGGAGTCCGCTGAAATTCCTCCACCGTGATCCACGCGTTCAGGGACGAGCGAGTGCCGTGGGATTTCCTCTCAAAAATCTGTTCCATCTCCCGCTGGACTTCTATCTCACTCCAACCATCCTTCTTTAGTATGTCTCTGACGACGTCCTCCATGCGGTCCGTGAGTTTATAGGCGCAATGCCACTCCTCCTCCCTGGCAACGGGTCGTGGGTTTCCCGTGAGGACAGGAATGTCGCGCATCTTGTGGCCAAACCCAAGCTCCTTACCAAACCTCGAAGAGCTATCGAAGCAGCGACAAGAACTCACAAGAGACGTTGCAGACCGTATTGCTCGCATTAAAAGTTTCTGCAGGAAGAGGGGGAGGAAAGGGATATTTTTCTCTCTTTTGTTTCAATCTAAAACGATGCAACTAATATAGAACAATATATATTATAACTAACCTTTTTTGTGTCTGTATATGCTTGGCCTTCTTATTAGCTCACCGACTATCCCTCTGGCACTATCCAACCGTCTGTACACAGAGAGAGAAAAAAAAATACACATATCCAACATTATATATATATATACATATAGATATAGATATGTATATATATATACTTCCACATGCAGTGAGAAGTCCAATAAACTAAAAACACGTAGATGGGCATATCAAGCCTTCAGATCTCATACCACCTAATAGTCATCTAGTAAGGACTGCTTACCCCACCAAAGGATGGCACCAGTGAGTGGCATAAGACTGGTGAATGCCACCATCGCCACCCCTGGGGCAGAGCGCTCACATTCCTGCAGGCCGGTGAACCTCAACTTGCAAAGTACAAGCGCGCCGACAGCCGCTCCAAAGCAAAGCATCCAACCAATAAAAAGTACAGCCTTTGCCCTTGGCACATCGTTCTTCACCTCAACAGGAGAAATGAAGATCATAAGGAAGAAGCCAACTACTGAGAAAATGGACGGCATAAGCATGGTAAATGTCGTGTGGTGCGCCACGTTTGGCTCATGATGCGCTATAATGATGCCATCGACAAGCAACATGAGTGCTAGACCAAAAATGGCGCCGGCTACCGCAGAAGGCGCAATCTGTAGATGGTGGAGGAGCATGTTCTGTTTGTTTGCTTTCTTCGTGCCCCCAAAAGGAAAGTAAACAGATGTTCTGCCTAATTGAACAACTTATATATATATATATATATATATATATATATACATACAAAGAGGAAGAACAAGAAAGAAAGAAAGAAAAAAGCGGGCATATTATATGTCTCAACACTTCTTACCAATAAAACAGTATACATATCATATATACGTATGCGCAACCTTCTAGGGATATCTATCCGATCGTGACTGGTTAAAACCCAGTACTCCCCATAATATTTATTATTCTTCTCCTTCAGAGAGAGAGAGACACAGATACAGACAAATGGGTAAAAATGGTCTTGGACTCAGCTACAATCGCAAAAACGACGAAAATAATAATAATAATAATAATAATAATAATAATAAAATAGATCATGTAAAGTAAAGCGAATCGGAGCTCTTTTCTTTCATTTCTTTTCTCGTTTTTGATATTGCTCTTTTTGTTTTTTTTTCTTCTTGGTTTGTGTGTTATTAGTTTGATTGCTTGTCATCATTTTTTCCCCCTTTCACTTTAGTTTATGAGCACCATATAATCGTTAGAGGGGTTCGCAAACTTGATTTCCTGTCGAAGAGGTGTGTTTGAGCACTACATACCTCTTACGTCCGTTCCCATGTATTGTTCTAGAGATCCCCTTAACCGAGACATGATTTCAACGTCATTGCTAATGTTTGCCTCATCATCATCATCATTATCGGAGGACGATGGGGTGGTCGGCTCTTCTTGTTTCAGATCATTAAGCTGTTTTTCTGCCGCCGCAATCTTCTTCTGCTGTTGTTTTACTTTCTGCAGCACGGCCGCCTTCTTTTCATTTACTGTAATCAATTCCTGGGCATACTTCTCGCTCGTCTTCTTTAGTTCCTTTGTCTCCTGCATGAGTTCCTTCTTCTCCTTCACCAAGCTGGCACTCTCCTTCTTCATTTCTTCGATGCGACGCTTCATTTCTGCGATCTGCTCCTGCGCCTTCCGGATGAGCTCAACGTCTCGCTTTCGCTCCTGCTGCTCCCGCCGCTCGCGCTCCGCCTGCTCCCTGACGATGCGCTGCTGCTCCGACTTGAGGCGCTCCGTCAGGTCGTGCAGGGCCTTCGTCGCGCGCTGGGCAATCTCCTTCCGCATCTTCTCCTCCTCCTTGATCGCCTTGGAGATCTCTTGCTTGATGCGCTTTCGCATCTGCGCAATCTTCTCATCCTCAATGATCTGCCGCACGGCCTTCTCGTCCACCTTGGGCCCCGCCTGCTTGTCCTTGTTTGATGTGTTCTTCACCGCGTTCACCGCTCTGGGGGTCTCCACGAGCACAATGCCCACCTCGATCGTGATGCTATCGCCGTCCTCGCGCCAAAACCCCTTCCTCGGGCTCAGTAGCTCCTCAAACTTAATGACAGTGTTGAACCCCCAGTCGTTTTCTTGGGACCGCGTCAGGAAGCGCTGCGTCCCCTCGCTGCATATAGAGTCATCGGAGTTCACGTGGTTCACCACTGTAATCAAAAACTTGCAAAAGACACTACCGGTTTGGCACAAGTAAAGAGCAAGAAAGTCCTTATTGGCCATACAAAGAAGGCTCCACTTCAACCCTGCAAATTCAAACTCTGGAGAATATCGACGTTCATTATCCTTTGGCAAAATGGAAACATTCTCCACCTGAAAGGTAATAAACCCCATATCTCCTTTGCACCGCATCCCGGATGGTGGAACCGTAAAGTTAAGTGTCTTTTGTTTTCTACAACGTGAATTTTTGGCTCGCAAACGCTCCCGTGGGAAGGCAGCAAACACAATAGTTTCACAAAATTTTTCAGTAGAATGTGTGTCTGGCATCGACACAGCCAACTCAGTCAGAATCTTTTTAAGTGGTCTTAAGCGAAGATTTGTTAGAACTGCCAAAAACCCCATGGCCACCATACGCTCCCACATTGCCTCAACGGGTGGACTTTCCTCCCAGAGACCCAACATGTGACCTAGAGCATGTTTTAGTGGATCAGGAAGAGACTGCAAGAAATCAATGCTAGCTGCAGTGTGAAGAGGGCCAGTCTGAACGTGGTTTGTCATCTCTTCGATTATTTTATGTTTATCCATAAGAACACATGCCTTTTCACATCCAAGTCGAACAGCTGTCTTGACGATCTGTGTGATGTATTCCCTGTTGGATGACGATGGTTTTACTTTTACCTTGGCGCTTTCACTCAGTTTCTTGAGAGAATCGACTGACAAGGGTTTCATAAAGGCAGTTAGGTGTGTCACAGCCTCGCCCCCACCAGGCGAGCATGAGGATGAAATGCCTCCGCCTTCCGGGCCTTCCTTCTCGTCCTCATTGTCCTCCTCATCGGATGAGGACTCGGGGGACGGCAGGGAAGTGCGCTGCTCCAAAGATCTTCGACTTGGGAATGTGAAGGTTGAGGCGCGAACTGTGAGGCGCGGCGCAGGGAAAGGACCCACCGTATTCAGAACAACGCCTTTATCATCAACCACCTTCCTTTGCTTTACGAGCCTTTCCTCATCTTCCTCACGCTTCTCCCGGAGTTGCACTCGCTTCAGTTGTTTTTGCTCCTTCTCCTTCATGCATGGCTTCGTCCCTACGTCAGGCTCGCTCTCTACATCTCCTTCTTCATCAGAGTCAAAGATGCCATCCGCCATCAAGAGTTCGTCCTCGTCCCTAGTGACGTGATAGTCCCTTGGGGCACTCCTATTGATGTAAGCATGAGGAGCGCTCCGGTGGGCTCCCGATATCAAGGAGTCTGTGACAACTTTAAACATGTCTCCCACTACCAGCTGGTACTCCTCTGTCTCGCCGCTTTCTTCAGCTCGAATGAGCTCTTTGCGCAGGGAGCGCATCATCTCTGTACCTGGCGTAATGGACATGGGACACTCCTCCACTCGCTGATACAAGGTGTTCTTGTAGAACTCCATATCATCCCAGCGGAAAGAGCCGAAGACAGATTGCATCCTCTTTCTCCTTTTCTTTTTTTTTCTCCGTTTACAATAATAATAATAATAATAATAGAGAGGGAGAAACATACAAATATACAGATTTTGCGAATGTTTTCTTTCACACACACACACACACAGGAGAAACACCAAATACAGACATACACACACACACACACAAATATATATGTTAGCTACTGAGACGTGTTTGGTCTCCATCAGGTCCATTCAGCAACGCATTGCTAGACGAAGGGAGTGCCGCATCGCCTCCCCCCCTCTGCTGCACATCTCGTGTCTCGTACCACCACATAAAGTTGACTTTCCCATTTAGATCTGTGTATGGCAGGTAGTCAATCTCTCTCCGCTGGAAGGAGCGAAGATATTTTGTCGTGGCCGCCACCTCCTCCTCAAGACGGCGCACGTGTTCCTCTTTGGCCATCTCATTCATCTCCCTAAAGCGCTCCGTATACGATGACGTCTCCGTTGCGGCAGAGCCACGCAGCCCCGAGCGAACATCTGACGCCTCGGCCTTCGCCCCGGCGATCTGCCGCACCTCCTCAAACCGCTCGCGCGTGATGAAACAGAGCCACTCGCTGGAGACGGGGTCCCGCTCGAAGGCGACGAAGCCCTCCTCCCGCGCCTGCCGCAGCACCTCCCGCAGGTGCCGCTTGCTGTCGAGCACCATCCCGGGGTCGTTCGCGCAGTGCTCCCACAGCCCAGCCACCTCGCAGGGCTGGTGGCGGTAGAGGACGCTGAGCAGGAAGTCGCGGGGGATCTTCCCGACATCCCGAGGAATGGCCCTTGTCCTGAAGCGTTGCTCCTCAGTGAACTTGAAATTATCGGGTATTTTCTGCTCGGGCCAGTGCTTCATCTTGGCGCCATGATATACAGTACCAGGAGGGGTGTGCACCCCATACTGCCAAAGCACCCTAAGTGTTCTCCGCATCTACGAGTAACCCCACACACACACACACACCAAAAAAAAAGTCGAGAAGTCGCAGTTAAAAGAAGAACGTGAATATGAAAAAGTGAAAGACACAATAAATATTAATAATAATAGGTGCAAGAGCAGTGGAATTAACCTCTTTCCCTCCCACACCACGACCACCGTCACCATCATTTTTTGGAGAAGCCAAAATATATACAAAGAACAAGAAAACAGACATACATGATTATACATAGAGAGAAAAAAAGGACATATTACAGATGAAGAATAAAATCCAATTATACGGAAGTGGAGAGTTGAGAGGCATTGTTAACTGTAGAAACGGAAAGCTGGCAAAAAGTCATCAAACAGCACTTTCACTGTGACGATGAAACGGGTCAGGCAGCACGTACTGAAGTAAGCGTTGCGAGGCAGGAACGCAGGCGAGGATGCACAAAACGTAGATAAGACATTTGAGCAAAATGAAGCCTAATTGCCGCACGTGTAGCTTGCCCAGAAAATGCTTGGACTCCTCCACAGGATCCATCTCCTTTGACGGGTTCAGCACTAACTTCCCTCTTTTAATTTGTGTAAGGCCTGCTGAAAAGCCGAGCATCGGGGTTCCACTAAAGTAGAGATAGCTCCCTGTACCGTTACCATCCTCATCCAATACAGACACCATAGTAAAGTGCATAAGGAAAGGGATACTCACATCAAATCCCTTTCCCAGGTAAATAACATATGGAAAACAGGAGAATGTCACCTTGGGTGAAATCCATCCTACTTGAAGTCGTATAAGGGCCTCTAGCTTCAGTCCTGTGTTTGACTCCAAGTGACAACGATAGCGAACACGCGACATATTTCCCTCACTGTCACGCACAGTTATTTGTGCATTTGGGTTCATTCGGTTACGTGACCCCGCCGCAAAACTTGGATCGATAGCCAAGAAAAATCCTGACACGCTAATAGGAGCCTTAAATGGTTCATCAGAAGGGAATGCCTTGCTGGTGCCAAAGGCCGGGTGATCGGTTGAAAGCAGGCGTCTGTTGCGCGGTAGCACAGGCACTGTGGCTTGCTTCAGCCCAAAGACTGTATGACTCGTTGACAGAGGAACATAGCCCGGGCGCAACGCACGAGGCAACCTCCCCGCATGGAACCTTGGAGTCCTCCTTACACCGAAATCCATCATCCTTGACGACCCCTGTCGCATTTCCCAACCGTCTATAATAACAATAATAATAACACACAGGCATACAACAATAAACAACAACGAAAAAAAAAACAGGATAAAAATGAAGAACAACTGATGCCATTCACAATAGTGCAATGGTGGTGGCACAAAAGCCAAGTCGATGGAATAAGATAAGTAAATGAGACACATAGAGAGGTTAAGATATAATGAACAATTCGCCCTGGCGGCAGCGACCACCGCTGCGTGATGCAAGGGACTAAATACCTTTTCTCTGAGGGGAAGCCAGGAGCCTGCGACCGTGCTTGGGAAGCCTGAAACAAAACGCGATTAGAGCTCTCGCACAGCTACACGTCCCTGCGGGGAGCGCAGTGGAATGTGGGTGGGCTCTCGCAGGCGAAAAGGATCCCGTTGGAGAAGTGGCTGAAAGAGGAGCGTGTTGCGTGGTCTGTCCTAGTTGAAACGCACTTTTCCGCGCCTGGATGCGAGGAGACCCCGGCTCACCTTCTGCTGTGCCCTGGCCTTGAGGCTGCTCGAACCAAGCACGGTGTATTCTCGCTGGGAAAACCAGCAGTATTCTTCAGCAGGGAACTCGCGAAGATGCTGTGCGAGCTTTTCCAGCTCGACGACCCCTACACCTCCTGAACAAGAGTCTGAGGCACCGCCTCTGGAGAACGATCGAAGCCCTAGTTCATTGTTTTCTAGCTTAATGGATTCTAGTTTATTGGTTTCAACGTCCCCCTCTTGTCCCCGCAGGCCAGAGGCGGAGAAGGTGAAGGGTCGTTTGCTGAGGAAGCGCAGTCGCTCCTTGGAAGGTCACGGAACCAACGGAATCTGAGCCCCTTTAAAGCTGCTCGGAGATGTGGATCTAAATCATTGTATGGAAGGATAGGATGAAGAAAAACAACCTTTATAGTTTGGTGGTGCTACATGCGTAGCGGCAGCATGGGCAGGTTGGGAAAAAAAAAATGAACGATTAGCTTCCCGGAAAGTAAGCAAAGAAACCAGAGTTTTCGCGGAGCAACAGCAATGTATCGTAAAAAAAAAAAAAACGAAAGAAAGAGAACATACGTCTGCCATACAGAGGGGAAATACGAGTGTCGTTGGAAAAGCAGAAAACCTTCGGATGGAGAAGTACCAGTGGTACACTCATAATGGTGGTCAAAGATAGTTGTAAATTGTTGAAGGGAAACAAAGGCTGGGAAGAGTGAAGGACCAGGTGCACACAACATCCTCTGCCCCTATCGTGTGGTGGCGAAATGGTTCAGGAATTCCACATCAGCATTACGTGTATTGCATCGCCAAAGCAAGCTCAGCCCTTTTCATTTTGTTGTTATTATGTCTTTTCAATTTTCTTTCGTTAATTTGAGTTCGTTGCTTCTGCTGGAGTGTCCGGCTCACATCTGGCTCTGTTCGCCCAAGCACAAATAAAATCCGTTACTGGAGATGTCATTCTAATCAAAAAAAGGAAAAAAGGCAAATAATAATAAGAAAAAAAAAAAGAAAGAAATAAGAAGAAAAACCGCGTTACCCTTTGATAGCTCCATGGGAGACGCTGGGATGTATAGGCATACGTATTCTTATGTATACATACACGTGGGAATATAACAACAGATCATCTCCAAATTTATCATTCTCTCTTTCCCTTCCCCCCTGCTAAGCAGTTGAACCATGGGGAGATGTCCTCGTCCATCCCCTTTGGTTTCACAGATATATCTATAATTTAAGCTACTTCGTTCTGTTGGTTTCATTAAATGGTGCTCCCCGTTGCACATTTTCCCTGTCTACTAAACACCGCCACGGAACCGGTCGAGCTCTGCGTCGAGGCTTTCCTTAGTGACCGACACCTTTGCGCCCCCGTCGTTTCCGCCGTAGCCACGACTACGGCCACGGCTGCGCTGTGAATTCCTCGAACGGTCCGACTCTACATGTTCACGCCGGAAGTGCCCGCCGCGGCGTTCGCCACCGCCCTGATTTCCAACCGTGCCACGAAGCGCGCGAATCTCCCGCAGATCGCGTATCTCGCGCAGGCGGCGAAGTTCCTGCCGCTCACGCCGGCGCAGGCGCAGGCGCTCGCGGCCGAAGCGCAGTCCCCCCACAATGATGCGGCGCTCGCGGAAGCGCTCGCGGCGTATCCTCCTGTCAAGGTCGTCCTCGCGCTCAAAGCGGTTCATGCCGCCGCGGCGATAGACGCCTTTGTCGCTGAACCGAAGGCCGTGCGAGCCACGCCCGCTGCGCTGCACTTGGCGGCCGCCGCGGCCAAACCCCTCCAGCCGGCTGCGGTGCTCGCTGACAACAAAACGACGCGGGGCCGTCATCTCGTCGTCCCTGTCAAGCCTCCGCCCATCCCTCGCCTCGGCCATTGCTCGTACCCGGCGTACATTCCGATCGTACGCATCGCGAAGGCGTCGGCGATCAAAGTCACTGCGTCGCATATTATAGATTTTTTTTCAGATGTTTTTCCGCTTTTTATTTGCCTTTTTCTTGTTTTAGATGTTTTCCTTTATAATATCTTTATTGTTATTATTTTTTGTTGTTGTTACCTTGAACTCTTTTTTTAAATTTTTTTTTTTATAAAGTCCTCTTATTACTTATTTCTCTTTTCTTCCCTTTTCGTCTTTACGGCTTGTCTGCTTAGCCCTTCTTTATACTACCATGTGTGGACAATCACCCCAGCAATTAGCAGCATCATCATCATGAAAAAAGAGAAAAAAGAAAAGGAAATACACAAATTTTAAAAGGAGTCATTCAAAGCACATATATAATATCGTCTTTACAGAAGTTTTCAAAGGGTAATTCTTTTTTAATTTATTTATTGTTTCTTTACATCTGCTCCGAGAAACGAACATGGTGCAAAAGAACTTCGCCTGTCGAATGACCCGTCACAACATATGTATCGTTCCCATCGAAGGTTGCAGTGAGTGAAAGACACTTGTAGTTCGACAGCCTGCTGACCGTCCCACCCTGGCGAAGATCTATTACATACAGTGATCCATCGTCAGTCGCCGTGATGAGCAGGTCAGAAGCATAGATGATCTGTCTAACCCCCAAAGTGGTTGGAATAGTCAGTGACAGTTCCACCTCATCTACAACAAAACGTGCATGCGCAGATGATGCAATATTCTCTACATGTGCATGGTACAGCCGGGACTTGTTGTCGATGAAAAAGAGCGTTGCTAGATGCCCCTGCGTCGCTGCAATTATGGGGCAGTCGTGGGTGTACAACGTCCTTTCCGCATGTCGAAGGAGGCTCCAGAGACGTATAGTGGAATCGTCCCCCGAGCTGAAAAGAAAATCACCAGCAAAAAACGCATGAATAATGCGACTGGAGTGGCCAAGGAACTGATTTGTTAAAGTCCCATCAGGAACTTTATAAACATAAATTATGTTTCGTCCCTCAGCGTTTGAAATCACAGCAACAGATCCTTCATCCCCCGCCCCCACGAGATCCAGTGTCGCATTTATAAACGCATCCTTTGGTAATAATATCTCCTGAGTGACGGCGGAAGCAGAATAAATTTCTTTCCAGTAGAAGCGGTCAGAATTCCCTCTCACCGTGAAGAATATCATGTCCGCGAGAATGAAAGCGCTTTCCACTTTTCTGACGTCACATTTCAGACTCGGGGACCCGTCCATGGGCTGAAGAATCACCGCCCCGCTCCCATCAACAACCGCCAGGAGGGTTCCACTCGCATTGATGCCCACGCGAGCAATGGAAAGCTGTGAAAGCTTGCCATTTTTTCGCCAGGAGCTTGTAAGGCTCTTTTCCTTTGCCCTCTGAATAGATGGAAGGGGCACAGTCCCAGTTCGCCATATCTTCACCTCGTTCTTGGAAGTTGCGCCGATGATCATGCGGTTTCGCTCCTGTATGAACGTGAAGTGTCCTCTGCTGGCTGTGAGGGCCCCCAAAGGCTGGCGGGTGTGGGCATCCCAAACACAAATATGAGCTCCACATCGGCCAATAATTTGTGAGGCATCTTCCGTAAAACAAACAAACGCGGGCTTCTCATCGAAACAATACTCCAGGGTTCCCCCACAGCTCCCACTTAACGACTGCCACATCTTTACATCCTCACACTGCCATGAGAGCAGCAAAGTTCCATTCGCATTAAAACGAAGGTCTTCAACAGGTGTTAGTCCAGCATCAATAATATGTAAGAGTTCCCCAGTGTTAGACCATATCCATATATCCTCCCTTACGCAAGAGGCAATGAGACGACCATCACCACATACGGTCATACAAATAATTGCACCTGTGTGAGCAAGCTTCAACACTTCCTTCTCTCGTATTAGGAACAAATCATAAAGGGTGCGGGCCAGGATGCCATTACCACAGAAGAGTGCCTCATGTACAAGGGCCTCAAGGGGTGGGAGCTCCAGAACGACCTTCTTTTTAGATACGTCGATAATAGACATCTGCTCCTTCAATGGGTGGAAAACCACAAGGTTTAGGTAAAACGAATCTAATGCATTCCGACTTAACGATGAGGTCGTGTCCTCAAACAAAGTAAATGACTCCCCAGCAAAGTCCCACAACAACAGCTGTCCATCACCAATCACAATGACACGAGTTCCAGAAGCCATTAAAGCCCCACGAAGGTTTTGCTTGGATTCAAATGGCATGAAGGCACGTGCAATCACCTTTTCAAAATCCTCCGCGGAGTAAACAAGAACCTCTTGCGTTGTTGTCACCACAAGATAGTCTCCCCAGAATTGGCAATGTACAGGCATTTGTTTGCACTCGAGGGAATACGTTGCATCGTCTTCATCATCACGGTTCAAAGGAACAAGTACAGTATACGGAACCTCTACGCTCTCCATTGCTCGTACATGATACTGTGATACATCGGAAGCTAACAGGGAAGACTGGAAGAAAAATCCATCGTATAACTGCAATGTCTCAAGGGCGCTTCGTAATGCCCCGCGGTTAACACGGCAAATACTCTGCTCCATTGGACAGCTAATACCTTCTCCCAGTTCCCGCAGTAGTTCGCGTGTGTTTAGCAAACGAAAGATCAAATCAATGGCATGGGTGCAGTTGTCATCATCACCCCTGGCAAGAAGAGCATCTACAACGATTGGGTTAAGAATGAGACTGTAGGCGGCATCAAAGCTGCCATTTGCAATCATAATGGGTACAAGATGTCTGAAACAGAAGGACATGTCTGGGCTCTGTGTCTTAACAAGTCTATACAGGTGGGTCTCCACCAGCACACTGACATTATCATGCATCTCAGCATAGATCTTCAAGACCACCTGCCGTACATCAGATCCTGATAGATGGACAATCGAGTCGGAAGTCACAGTCAAAATACCGTCATCTGACATCATAAAAATAACTGGAAGAGTTTTCTGGCGTGCGCAAGGTCCGAGCTCTTCGCAAATATAAATGAGTTCGGAAATAGGCAGAGGGGAGGTAGCAAGACTGAGGGTAATATACTGAATCGTGAGAAGGTCGCTCAATCCCTCATATCGTCTTAATAATGCAATTAGGATGTCATCTAGTGTGTCTGGTACTTCTTCAGTAAGAATAAATGCGGCATCCATTCCAGCCACATCATCAGGCACCCGCTGGAGAAAAGAAACTGTATAAATACCAAAGGTCAAACTCTCAGAGCCATCCTTCTGCAAAAAGAGACTTTCCAACGCCTTGGTAAGCTCATATGGGCGAGAATTGTTACTACCCTTTATAATGGAATTTGGGTCTGACACCATCCCAGCCACGTCACGTCGCAAGAGTTCCTTCATAAATAAATCGAATCGCACTTGTTTTGGCCATGGCGTAATAAGAATTTCGTACGGCTGCGGCATACGTTTTCGAGAGGCCGTAAGAAGAGGGCTCTCAGTGTTCAGGGAAAGAATAACTCGCACACATTGCGGTAATGATGATGGAAGCCATTCGAGGGAAAGGCTTCTCTGACTCCCAGAGTTGTCTAAAAGATCAATGGATGACAACAAGAGCAGCACCATTTCACCATTGTAATTGCATATCGCCTCGTGAACAGACATACAAAGTTCCTCCAGGCTGCGATACACATGCCGGTGTGAATTCAGCTTCTTCGAAAAGACACCGAGAAGGTGAAACAAAAACGCAACGAGACTCTGATTCTCATGGGTCACAAAATACGGAACCACTCGGAGGGACTCCATCGCTGAGTAACTTGCAGCCACCCAAGACAATATCTTGGACTTGTCAAGGTTCGCCGCACCGTACAGAATTAATGGTACAGATGCCTGTCCAGCAGCTGTCTCTATGTAGTGAGCAATATCCTTGCATCTTGGATGCAACGAACCCACAATCTTCTCTTTCTCAATGGACTCCCATATTTTTCGGGTAGACTCATCTTCTTCCTCCTCCCCCTCCGCCTCACCCCCTTTTTTTTTCCTTAAGAGTGTCATTGAACGAGGCCTCTCAGAAAAAACTGTGCATAAGGATGCGCATAGATCAGTCTGGCAGCGTATTTTCCAACTGCTCTCGCTTGTCAGTACCACGGCGGGAGGGGCATTCACCCCGTTGACAGTCTCAATTCCCACGGCGGGAAGCCACGCTGCAGGGGATATCATCATTCCAAGATCCCCATAGGGATCCTTCCCAGAGCCCCCCTCCCCATCCCCAGAGAAAGTCATTGGGGCATACACAAAGAGGTGCTTTACACAGCGGTATAGGGGTTCTCTAAGGACACCAAGTTTATTCCGTAGTGGAGGAACAATCGGTTCCTCTTGGCGCAAAACGGCAGTCAAAGCACTGCTATCAGGGTCAGACCACGGGTTTGATTCATCAATGAGAGCAACGCACCAACTCAACGCATAGTTCTGCATCGAACTGCTCCGCAGCACTTTGCTTTTGACGACGTCATGGGTATCCGTATCTTCAATCCTGAGAGGGGCAATCCGCAGACGAAACCTCGAGATAAAACTACCAACATAGGGAAGGATGTTTGTACAATACGCTTGCACAAGAGGCTCTGGACCAAGTACAAGCACAAAGACAGTTTCCCAACTCCCCAAACTTCGCTCTGGGCCATAGGGATAAAATCCAAATTGCTGCAGCTCTGTGTTTGATTTGCAGCAACGTTGCAGTCGAGCAATCCAATCGTCATGTACACCGCACTTTTCCACGTTTATCTCCTGTACATGTGGGACTGCCATTGCTGTTTCCCAAAGCAGGCGCACAGAGGGCGTTGACATGGGGTTGTCGCAGAGGTCGATGAAGGAAAGCGAGGGACTTTCCCGCAGCACACCGCAAAGACGCTCGACGCAGGCCGCACTGACACCATTCTTTACTAGAACGAGTCGCCGAATGCCGGCGTGGCTCGCAACAAAGTCGAGGAGAGCCATGACGCCCAACTCGCCCAAGAAGGTTCGCGAGGCATCGATATGCCGGATGGTGAGAAAATTTGGTCGGGACAACTGCTCCACTATATCCCTGTTCGGCTTTACCCCGTACAGTTCACAGCACTCCTTGTAGAGGCACTCCGCTGCAGAAGGGAGCATACACACTAAAACAACTAGAGCTAATATATATGTATATTTTTAAATAAATAAGGGGAAAAAACATGAAAAATCCATTAAGGAAGAGGGAGGGGAAGAGGAGAGGAGAGGAGAGGGGGAAGCAAAAATGCAAAAAAAAAAAACGAGATAATAATAACAATAATAATAAAGGATGAACAAGGATCGCTTCATCCCGTACAAAATAGAAACGATTATAGTTAGGTAACATATTCCACTCTACTTCAGTTAACGTTCACACGCTGATTATCTTAACATCGTGTTTCTCGAGTAAAGGAATCACATTATCATTCATTAAACTGGATCTCGAAATGTATGCTTTCCGCATATGTTCCATGGGTAAAAGAAACGATAAGGATGTCATCAGATTGTCACAGTGCAGCACATTAAGCTTCTCCAGATAATAAAGCGATCCACACAACTCACTCAACTCCTTCTCCGTGATGGGTGTGCCACTCAAATAAAGACATCTCAAGTACGGTGCCTTTACAATCCACTGAAAACTCCGAAGGATCATACAGCGAAGTGATAGAAATTGTAAATTCAGATATTCATCCGTACCCACAGTAGGCACTTCAGCAAGACGTGAAAACCAAAGCGTGAGTTCTTCAACGGATGTGAGGCTCCTTAAGCAGCGAGACATCTCATCAGGATCCAAAGCGGTTCCCCACAGTCTGACTTTTCTCAGTGTCGGAATAGTTGTGAGGGCATTGACCCGCCTAAGTAAATGGCATTCTTCGGCCGATATAGTATGCAATGACGGATGATTTTTTAATGGAGCCAAAGTAGTCACCCTGTTGCAGCGGTCAATATTGAGAGTGTGGATTTGCTTCAGTTCACTTAGCACTTTAATGTCATTATCCGTGATATTTGTTTGATGTGCATCCACCTCACGTAGGCTTTGCATTCCACGGAGTGGTGACAAGGAATACACAGCGGAGGCCCCGAGATTGAGCTTCCTCAGGTTCTTCAGTTCGTGGATGTCACTGAGATCGATGTCCCCCAAAAGCAGGTCGTTGACGCGAAGGCTCGTCAGGGTGTGGAGGGGCTCCAAGGACTGCCCAGTCAGTCGCCTGTGGTGGCGCAGTAGGAAACCAAGACTCATGGTTTCTAAATACTCCAGCTCCACGACGGGGGTGTCACGTGATGCTTTCCCCTGCAGAGAAAGAAAAAAGTCAACAAGGGATTCCTTATGCTCGCATACAATGTGAGGGCTCACAGGGCGCTTAGTGACGGAGGAAAGAACTTTCATATGAACAGCAACAACGGACAGAGGCACATGGCGAGTATCATTGTTCAGTTCAGTTCCCTCGCTACGTATATGCAGAACAGTGTCAACTTTGGCCTTCTTATGATTAACCGTGGAAAATTGTTTGCCGCTTTCACGGTACTCCAATGGAGTAGAAGAGGCGGAAAGCATCGCACTTGGATGTGCTGCATACCACACACGTGTGGCCCATTCATTATTATCTCTCATCAATCTCTCTGTAATGCCATCAAAGAGAGCGGTCATACCCGGAAACGTACTCATAGTCACTGCAACGGGGGATGACAGTGAAGATGGGGATGAGTACATTGCGTCTATTGTCTCTCTTTCATTAAAGGGTGGAGAAAAGAAAAAAAAATAGAACGGAAGTGAAGGCAACGCAGAAGAATAAGAAGTAGAACACAATGAGAACAAAGAATATTCTCACCTCACACAGCTCAAGCAAAAAAAAAAAAAGAGGCGTATGAGTAGCAAACCAAAGCCAAAGCTTAATGGTACACACAAAATACACATCAAAAGTCCGTAAACGCGATTTCATTTCATAAACGAAACTCGTGAAGGAGAGGAATAAGTGCAGGCAGAGCCTCAATGCACCTCCCACATCACAAGGGATTTGGTGAATGAGTGAGTGGGTGTTTCGAATGGTGTTGTCCACAGGCGCTGCCTGCATATAAAGTGCGTCTGAGGTCAAAATAAAAGCATGTAGTTATAACTATTATCTCACAGTAATGCTATAAAGTGGGGTGGTCGACTATTCCTGATGCAAACACCCAAGAAAAGAAACATGCAGAAACGCCATCCCACCCCGTCACCACCACTCAATCACTTTATATGTATTTATTTCTCTTAACCTTCCCGTCTTCTCTTTCTCTCTCTCTCTCTCTCTCTCTCTCTCTCTTTCTCTTTCTCTCCTGTTTTTCTTGTTGCCGTCAGTTCCAATTCAACAACATGTTTTTTTTTGTTTTTGTTTTTAATCACAGATGAGCCTGCAGTGATCCTGGCACTCCCATCTTGTCAAACATCATCTCACGGCGTTGGCGGGCCTCGGCTTCCTCCAAGGTCTCACCTTCGGCACGAAGAGACGGTAGAAGTTTTCCTGGATTGCATATGTTCTTTGGGTCAAGCGCTTTCTTGAATTGCATAATTGCCTCCAGGCCGACTTTGCCATTGTATTGCTTCATCCACGGCACGTGCTCGTAGCCTATCCCGTGGTGGTGGGTAAGGTTCCCCGTGTGCTTCAGCATTGCATCCATGGCTCGCTGCTTGATCTGTAAAAACAGCTTCAGGTCATTCTCATCCTGCTGCGTCCCGATGAAGGTGAAATAAAGGCAGCAGCCGAAACGATACTGATGGGCGGTGTGGCAACCCATCCAGCCATTCTTTCCATTTTCCTTCAGGACGGTGGCAAATGATTCCTTCACAGCGCGCCAGCAATGAATGGCATCCGAGTACAAAACACTGGTCTCAAACACATCGGCCCAGAATGAATGAGATAGAGCTAGGTCACGAAGATAAGGCAAATCATATTTCTTCTCCATCCATGATAACCCAGGCTTCGTGCCCAAACAAATTGCACCGAAGGCTTTAAAGACTCCTGATAACTCAGCTCTTTGGTAGTTTGTCTGCGACTTGGATCCCTCAAAGCCAGTAATGATCAGGCATAGCTTATTCATGTCCCACCCCTTGATTTTCTCCAGGTATTTCTTCAGACCTTTGCTCACCAGTGACCCAATCAGACTGTCGTCTGTACTTGCAGCAAAACTCAGGCGAGTATCATCCTCGTCATAAAGGCGCATTGTACACGGATGAATTCCCTTTCGCGTGCATGTGTGGAAAGCAGAAAAGGCGACCTCAAAAGAAGGAAACATCCATCCTTCATAATGTTTTACTTCAGGAATAGGCTCAATTTTAACAGTTGCCTCTGTGATTATTCCGAACGCGCCTTCCGAGCCTGTAAACATGGCATTGAGATCCACCCCACACGGTCGCGAAGTGGCAGGCGTCTCCACTGTACCAATGGGAGTCACCACCTTCATTGAAATAACCATATTCTCAATATCACCATACTTGTTGGACATGGCACCACTGCCGCGTGCACCAATCCATCCACCAAGCGTGGAGTGAGTATAACTGTCTGGATCATGACCGAAGGTAAAGCCGTGGGGCCGAAGCTGCTCGTCCACATCAGGCCCAAGAACACCAGTCTGGAACACAGCCAACCCGGACTCCTTGTCAATGGCCAACATGCGTCGCATTCGACGCATATCAACAGAAACAATCATGCGTTTTGTCTCAAACGGTGTGGGCTCCACTCCACCCGTGACATTTGTTCCACCACCAAAAGGAACAAGAACTACATTATGTTCTTGAGACAGCTTCATGATCTTTTCACAATCCTCGTGGTTGTTAGGTAGGAATATGGCGTCAGGTGCACGGTCAAACATCCCATTTCTGGCACGCCAGAGGTCTCTGTAGTTCTTTCCAAAGATGTGTGTAAGGCGGCTCCGGCCGTCCATGCGAATTTGTTCCTCCGCTACGACCCGGCGCAGTTGTTGGAGAAATGTCTCGTTTACGATGGGCTGCTTCAGTCGCTTGACAGCCTCCTCCTCTGAAAGACCATAAGATTTCGTCAGTCGCAGAGTCCCACGCTGTCGCAGAACCTTCGCCTGGATGAAATCCAGCAGCCCCTTCATAGGCTTCCCATTTAAGTGAAAGACGAGATTTTTATCCTCGTTGTACCTCAACGCAACGTCCTTCAAGCCCCACCCGTCCCACTTGATGTGCTCGTAGACATCACCCTGGCGATCCTCTCCCATGATTTATGTACCTTACGTATGCCTTCCTCCTCTTCTCTACCTTACACACACACACACACACTATATCTACCTATACCCACTTCAGTTGCCGGTGCTGCCTTATAATTTAAAAAAAGAGAAAGAAGAATACAATGGAAATGGAAATGACATGTGAACAGAAAGAAATTTAAAAAAAACAAGTAAACAGAGACGCACAAAAGCACGCATCACATGCAGAGCCCCAGCATCTTTATGCAACAGACAGCATTGAATATAATCTCAGAAATAACAACAACAACAACAACAACAACAAATAAATGAAAATTCATCCAAAGAAAAAAAGGATCAGATGTCCACACACACACACACACACACACAGAAAGAGAAAGAGAGAGACACACACACACACACTACCTTCTCGATGCACCGCACAGGATACAAATTATTGCCAGCGTCAATGTCATCCTGAACTCGGAAAAGCTGGTTCCTCGTATGGGAAGATTATTTGCCGCGTTCTGTTGCCCCAGCTCCATGATGGTCCTTCGGAGCTCACGAACATGTGTGCAAGACTCCTCGGAAACTCCACTTCGCTTCAGCTCCTCCTCCAGGCCACTGAGACAACAGAGTGTCATTTGTTTATTAAACTCGAAAAATGAAGCCGTTCTGTGGCGACGTTTGGAGTCATGGGAACGGATATCTTCCCGTAATAACGGAAAGATAATGCCATCACGGATAGTGCTAGAGTTTGTGAGTAGCATCAAGACACGGTCGATTCCCATTCCCCATCCCGCAGTTGGGGGAAGACCCATTTGCAGCGACTTTAGAAAGACATCGTCTAGTGGCATCGCCTCCTCATCGCCCCCTTGTCGATCCACCAGCTGCTGCTGGAACCGGTAGTACTGCTCCTTGGGGTCGTTAAGTTCGCTGTAAGCGTTGCAGTACTCTACCCCATTAATGAACAGTTCAAAGCGCTCTGCCAATCCCGGCCTAGAGGCATGCTCCTTTGCGAGTGGACTCATGAACGATGGATGGTCCATCACAAAGGTCGGTTCCACAACACGATCTGTGATAAAGAAATCAATTAATTTGTCAAATAGTTTTGCGGCTGTTCGCACGGTTGGTAAAGGGATATTGTAACGCAGCATAACAAGAGACATGTATGCAATGCCTTTGGGTGTATTCAGCTCATTCGGTGGCGGGAAATCCACCCCACATACCTTCTGTATTTCGTCATACACACTCACCCGACGGAAGGGTCGGCTCAAATCCACATCAACAAAATTACCATCACCACCACCACCACTGCCACTTTCAGTGTGAACCTGAACCACAGTTGTTCCTCTAACACGCAAGGCCAAATGTCGAAGAATCTCTTCGGTCATGGGCATGAGATCCTCATATGTATGGTACGCCGCATAAAACTCGCAGCTCGTAAACTCTGGGTTATGGTTTCGGTCCGCGTCCTCGTTACGAAATACTTTTCCAATCTCGTACACACGTTCCATTCCTCCTACAATACATTGCTTAAGGTGGAGCTCTGGGGCAACACGCAAAAACAAATCTGTCTCGTTGGCGTTATGATGGGTTATAAAAGGCTTGGCGTTCGCACCAGAGGCCACAGTGTGCAATACCGGGGTCTCCACCTCTACAAAGTCGCGACTATTCAAATACTCTCGCAGTGCCTCGAGCATGGCATGTCTTTTCTTGATGGTTTCAATGACGCCTGGGTTCGTCATCATGTCAATAAAACGGTAGCGATACTTGAAATCTTTATCCTGCAGCACTGTGAACCCACGAAGGTCGGGGCACACCACCTGATCCGTGGAAACATATGGACTCAGCACGAGAATGTGGGAGGCAGCCACGGAGAGTTCACCTCGCCGCATGCGACACGGGACTCCCTCCACGCCAATGATATCGCCCACCCGCAGCGACATTCTCATCTTCTTCAAGTTCTCACGCGTGAAGTGTTCGCCCACCTGCCCAACCACCTGCAGCTCCTTGCCGTTCGATCGGATCGTAATGAACACGATCTTCCCCATGTCCCGCACGCTGGCCACCCGCCCCGCAACGCGCACGTCGCTCCCCGCCGCCCTCTCGCCTGGGGCCAAGTAGTCGTAATGCTCCCGGACATGCCCAATGGGGGCGGCGCCGCGGAAGGACGAGTACGCCGCGGGGATGTCAAGCGCGGTGCGGGGTGCCGGCAAAGAGTCCTGCGCCGCCTCGCTCGCCCCCGCCGCCTTGTTTCTGGGCCGCCTCGGCTGCGGAGGAGACGCCACCGAGGGCCGCGGTCGCCCCTCAATTCTCTTCGGCCTGGAGAAACTTAAAACACCTGCACAGAGGCACTGGAAGGAGTACACGCCCCACCGACGCAGCATCGCGAAGAGGCGAGACCTAAGCACTGAGAGCACCTCGTCATAAAGGGGGGGAAAATAAAGGGAATGAATGTGGAGAGTTGGATTGACTACGGAGAATGGCTGAGTTCCCAGCGCATGAACAACAAGAGGGATTGAGAGAGACACAGTAGCAATAAAGACGGATCGTGGCATCATGAAAAAAAAAAAACAATAAAGAAAAAGAAAGAGAGGAAGACAGTTATCTTCCTCTCGCAAATAGCATGTATAAGAAAAACGTAAGTTCTATCCCATCTGATTTTTCAAACCCAAAACGAAGAGCGAAGGGAAAAGAATAGACATTTTTTTTTTCTGCTGAGGGATGGGCCCTTACTTCATTTCTCTCCGCTTATTCATCTCCTCGTCAGGAACTTCCACCATACTCGTATCACCCAGCAGATACCACAGTTAATGTTCTACTGGTAGTGAAGCACGTAGAAAACAAACTAACAAACAATAAGGGGGGGAAAAAAACACATATGTAGATATTCACATATGTGCACATGGAATGAGTGAGGGGGTGATGTGTGATAGAAAAAGCGAGTCAATGGAGGAAAACCACAATCAGGAGCACATGGAGAGAGTTGTTTGTCCTACGGAGTCGCTTAAATGCAAGAGGATAAAAGGACAAGAGAAGCACATAAACTGAACAAAGGGAAAAAAAAATGGGATGGGGTTATCTGGGGAGACCCCATTCCCAAAACAATGCATTCTCGTCGTATCGCCTTTATTTTTATTTTCTATTTTTCTTCTTCCTTTCCCATATCCACTATTCTGGGGATATCCCCACATCTCACAACACATGGAAACCTTTTTGTGAGTCACTCCTCCCCTTTCACTGCCTCCTCATTTGCCACCACACGCAGTGTGAAGATAAACAGGAGCGGCTCCAGGATGCTCAGCACTTGTCGTCATTATAAAAAAGGAAGAAAAAGAAACACACACACACACACATACACACACACACACATACACACACACGCACACACACACACACACACGCACACACACACAGGAAAAATAATAATAAAAATAATAATAATAATAATAATAATAATCATAATCATAATCACGATCATAATCATCATTCCCACACATTGGGAAGCAGTTTAATAAAATCCAATTAATTTCGTTTATTCCCCCCGTTATTATCAGTCTCTTCTCTTCGGCACTCTTTTTTCCCCTTTGTTTCATTCTTTCCTTTTCTTATTTCGTAATTGTATTTTTCAATTATTTCCCTGGTTTCTCTCTCTTTTTTCTTTATCGCTTCTTTGAAAAGTGCAAACAAAGGGGAGGAGGGGAGGGGGGAGATCGGTGCGTCCTCACAATGGTCCATTACACAAGAAACCCCGAGCACCACGTGTCGTAAATGCAGTCGGCGATGGGTCGGTTCTGCTCGATGCGGCCCTCGCGCAGACACGCCTCGATTTCGTCGCGCGTTGCCGCGGCCGGCGAGAGGCACTTGAGCTGCGCGTCGTCCATTGCGTCGATCTCCGCGCGTGTGTGGAGCGACGGGAAGTCCACGGCGGTGAGGTTCCGCACCTTCTGCTCGTCGACCTCCGGGTGGAACTGCATCCCGAGCGCGTACTGGTCACCCACCTGGTACGCCTGGTTGGCGCAGTGCTTGCCGACGACGATGCGGTGGGCGCCGGCCGGGATGGAGAAGTTTTCCGTGTGGATCTGGAAGGCGTTGATTGTCTGGCGGCCGCCGAACCAGTCCTTCGCGCCGGCCGCGCCGACCACCTGCAGGTCCATCCAGCCGACCTCGATGTTCTCCGCCGCCCGCACGACGCCGCCGAGGGCGACGGCCAGCAGCTGCGCGCCGAGGCAGTGGCCGATGACGGGCGTGCGGGTGTCGATGCAGGAGCGCATGAGGCGGCAGATCGACTCGTAGTACGGCAGGTGGTCGTTCACGCTCACGGAGCCGCCGAAGCTCACGACCCCCCGCATGCAGCAGTACTCGCCCGCCTCGCAGGTCTCGGGGACGGGGCGGTGGTGGTACGCGGCGCCGTCGACCCTCACGCACCGCACGTAATCCTTCACGGAGCACGGCAGCAGGTCGGCGACGGCGCCCTGCCAGCACTCGTACGTGACAAAGTCGATGCCGCGCTTCGTCAGATACTCCTTCATGTAGGCGGGGGTGTCGTCCGGCTCATGAAGCAAAATCACAACGACTGGTCGCATTTGCATATATATATACAGGAAAAAAGAGAGAGAAAGGTACAAAGAGAGAAAACCTTGTACAAATGTAAGCACTGAGACAGTACTCACAACAATAATAATACTTTATTGTTTTTTTTTCTTGCAGCTTTCCAAAGAAAAATAAATAAACCCAAATCGTACACGCCAGGGAGAGCCAAAAAACAAAAGAAATGAAAAGAAAATGGCAGAGAACAAGAAATCCATTTCACAGGTAAAAAGAAAAAGAACAGAATGGAAAAAAAAGACAATGAAGTAAGAAGAGAGTCATGTCTACCTGAGAACTCATAAATCTTTTTTTTTGTTTTCATTTACTTCTTTTTCTCTTCTTACCTTTTTTTGTTTTTTTATTGTATTTGTTTTCCCACTCCTTCTTTTTCATGAAGCATTCAACATGCCAAAAAAAAAGGCAAACAAGCACACACACACACACACAAACATACAATAAAAAAAAAAAGGTTGCGGCGACCTTTGTGTGACAAAAAAAGAATCTACTAACACAACAGCCAGCTAAAATTTGTAGTTCAAAAAGTAAAACTTAAAAGACATGGTAAGCAGCATATGGAACACACTTACTACAGCCACAATACCCATAAACCACGCACGACTCAATGTAATCTTCCAGAGACGCCAAAAGTTAATGAGCAAAAAAGCCGCTGACCACGCTCCACCCACCATGACAATAACCCACTGGAGTGCAGAAACTGGGATCGTGCACAAAATTGCCACAGGTAGAAAAATAAACATACTATACCCATAGAGACAGAGTGTATCCAAGAGAGATACCGGTAATTCTTTATATTTCATGACTCCCCAAACAGCGCAGCCCAAACCAAAACAGTAAATGTAGATAACGATGCAGGCAACGGAAGCCATGGTAAAGTCATACTCCCATTTTTTTGTATTATCAGTGGGTTGATGGCTAAACGCAATCCTACTCATTAAATTGCTTACAATACCCAATGTCATCCACAACGTTGTGCATATCCAAAATGGGCCATACAGATCTGGCTTTCGTGACAGCGTGACACCTGCTTCTTCAAACTCATACTGGGGAGTTTGTATAGCGTCATTTCGCCATTCACGATCCATCAAAAAATCTGGGGGGTTAATTGGCACCAGAGCGTTACTCATTCGCAGAAGCACAAGACGCGTGTCAACATCAAAGAATTGTTGGTAAAACTCAATGGTCCAAAACCGAGAGGTTGGCCCCTGTTGCTGCTGCTGCTGCTCCTGTTGTTGATCCGCAGGCTGCTGCGCCGTCGTCGGGAAGAATTTCTCCACGCTGGGAAACGTTGCTGCTGTTGTTGACGGCGGTGGCGGTGGAGGTGCGGCGCTGGCTGCGGAGCCGTCGTAAAATATCTGCTCAGGACCCTGCGGCGGGTAGCCCGGCCCGAAGCCCTGCGGCTGCGCAAAGAGGCCCGCGTTCTCCGCCGGCGTGTACGTCGTCTGCGGCTGCGCGAAGGGCGTTTTCGCCGTCGTGGGTGCGGTTGGTGGGTTTGTTACGTTTGTGGGGTCCGGCCGTTCAGCGAAGGGGTCCTCCCGCCGCTCGTGTGGGTTTGCCATCGCTGAGCTCCTCGGTGTGTCTGCTGCTGTTGTTGTTGGTCGCGGTCAAAGCCTTCGCACGAAGAGAACTAATCACTGCATGCCCCGAAAGGAGGAGAGAGGGAGAGGGAAAGGAAGGAAGGGGAAGGTGGAAAAATATAATAAATAAATACACGTTAACAAATGAAACACGAGAGGCGGACGGGAAAAGAAAAATTGAAAAGGCTATGATAAATGGAGAGCGGCGGTATTTTCTTTTTCTTTGCTTTTTTGCTATTTATTTATTTTTTAAAAGTACCTTTATTCAGCAACGACATCGGCACTGGGATCCGGTATCATTATTACTTCCTCATAGCGTAATCATTCCTCATCCAACACACTAAGAGAAAATCAAGTAAAAACAACCCAAAATCCCACACAAAATAACAGAAGCGAACAAAATGTAAAAGAAAAAAGAAGGAGATAACACACACGCATAGAAACGATTATATGCATTTCCATTCTTATCGCCTTCGACGGTGCAAAATGATAAAGCTCGTTGTTACCAAAGCGGCGCCAAACAGAATACCGGAGAAAAGCCTCCAGTGACACCACAGTCCTGTGTCATGGAGACAAGCTGCCTTCTTTGCTTCCAGTGCCTCGTACAATGCCTTCTCTGTTCCTTGTTGCATTTTTGGGTTGTTGAACCATTCTATTATTGTAATTCCACAGTTACGAGACGATACAGCTGACACCAAATCCTGCGCCTCTTCGTCTTCAAGCCCACAAGAGCACAAATCAAGAGATTGAAGGTACTTCATAGATGCCACGCACTTAATCATTGCACTCCGCCCAGCCGGCCCAACTCCAATGTTTCCGCCGAGGTCCAGGTGTATCAGCCGCTTGCTTCGTGTTTTCATCACCGCCTCCGCAAGGGCAGAAAATCCCACGTCGCCAATGCAATTGACTGAGAGGTTCAAGGACTCCAAACGCGAGTCGGATGGCAGAATGAGATGCAGAGCCACATCTACAGCCCCAGGATCACCTATGCGGTTATCGCTGATGTCCAGCGAACGCAATGAGGGGTGGCCCCTCAATGCCTTTGCAATTATGGAGGCGCCGGTATCACCAAGAAGATTGAACGCTAACGTCAAGTCCCGAATGCATAGACTTGAGAGAACACCATCGCAGAGCGTGGGAATACCCCGTGGGGTCAAGTGATTGGAAACCAAGTAGAGTGATTCAATGCTATTCTCCTGCAGTAAATAGGACACAAACAGCAGTGAGTCGTCAAGGATACCGTTCTCATTGAGGTCAAGATACTTCAGCTTGGGGCATTTCTTCATGAGTGTGTTGCAGAGATGCCTTGCGCCTTGGGGACCGATTTTGTTGTCCTTCAGGTCGAGTTCCTCCAGGTTCGCCATGCCGCTAATGTACTTGTCGACAATCTCATTGCACAGCACCAAGTCGATGTTATTCCCTGAAAGGTCCAGAGACCGAACGAGTGCAGGGTCCGTCACCACTGAAGCAAGCGGCTGTGTGGCAAGATCCCCGTATGAAAGATTTATGTCCCTCTTCATCTCTCCACGTGGCGCTGAATATAAAAATTTTATCCCACCTTTCTAAGACTGCATGAAGAGAGAAACAGGAAAATAATGGCGTGCCTATGTTCGAGGATAATAAGAGCACACAAAAAAACAGTAAATAAAAAAAAAAATAGGAGAACAAAAACAAGATAAGGAAAGAGAGAGAGAGAGAGAGAGGCAGAATTGATGCTGCAACATCCAAAGAATACCGCATTTTTTTGTTATGTTTTTTCTTGCGTTTATTTCACTTCTGTGTTTTACACGTTAATAACGCTACTGCTCTCTGTTGAGCAGTTTGCCGCCATGGTGGCATTGCACCACTCCAGCGATGCGTGAGCAATACGCTTCAGTCCCACACGAAGGGAAATGCACAGCCGCTTGTTGGTCGAGAGTGCCTCCGCGTCGCCGCTCTCGAGCAGCCGCTCGTCGTCCTCCAGCGTCGTGCCGAAGAGGCCCAGAATGCAGCGCACCGTCTCGGCGATCGTGGCGACAATTCGCGCCTCCGTCCCGGCGCTGAGCGGGGCGAACGGGCCGCTGCGCTCCATCGCGTCGAACTCGTCGGGGGCCGCCAGGTGCACCCGCAGGAGGGCGGCAAGCGCCGGCGGGGGGCTCCCGTCGCCCCGCAGCCAACAGCGGCCGGCGAGGCGCAGCGCGTACTTCGCCACGAGCGCCGCCCGCCGCCAGTCCCACTCGTCGCCGCCGGTCTGCGGGTCGTCGAGGGGGAACGGCAGGCGGTCGTGCTCGTTGCTGGCGACGACGAAGCCGTAGAACTGCAGCAGCTCCCAGCTCTGCAGCGGGCCGTAGCTCATCCACAGCTCGCGGCCAACGTCTGCGGCCGTGAGCCCCGCCCCAACCTGTAGGACGAGGTCCCCGCCGTCGGGCTCGACCCGCCGCACCAGCACATCGCTGCGGTTGCCGTGATTCACCATGTCGGCCACAGGCACCAGGGCAAGCGCAACACGCCCGTCGATGTTTAGGTTAAAGGCACGAGAGTCAAATGTGGCGCGAGCCCACATCATCGCCTCCATGGAAAAACGTTCGAGGAAATCCTCTTTTTCAAGTCTACACTGGCCCGCCAAGACTAAAGCATCATGGGTGAAGGGCAAGACATCCATCGCCTCTGTGTAAAACTGCATCAACTGTGATTTTTTGGCCAGTACGTCATCCATCACATCGAGGCCGTCCAGTTCGGCCAAATCGTCAAAGTCCCAGAAACTTGGAACTGTGGGGTATTCGCTGGGACACGCTGACAGCAACTCGCTCCAGTGCGATGACTCCACCACATACCGCTCATAAATAAGGGAAAGAACAAGAAGTGGTTCATCACCGGAGATCATATCGGACAATTCGACAGAGGCGTGAACAGCCCGGCCCAGTTCACAGTACTGCAGAACTGTATCGATAAAGAACATGCGCTCACGAGGTATGCGCAAGAGCTCACCAAATGACGGTAGAGGGGCGTTGCAAACAAGCGAACCCTCCACACCAGGCGCTGCAGGAACCACACGGTAAGGAGTCGTCTCTGCTCCCTTCACCACGGACTGTGAACTAACATGTGGTTTTGTTGGGACCGGTTTAATTGTGGAGTTCAAATGCTCATTCAGCTCCTTGCACAGGCGAGACGCCGATGCTGTGTCACTGATGCGGTCAAGCCGCGACCGAAACAATTTAACCGCCAACTGCTCATTCCAAGAATCAACGGGCTGCTTGAAGGATTCTGTAAATGAAGGAGAAAGGTGCTCCCACACCACACGGTGATCTGCAACAATGATGCGACACATCCACATAAGACGTGAGAACTCACTTCCCCCTCCACTTTCCTCGAGTTTGGGCCGATCCAAGAAGAAGCGTTTCTCCGCGGCACACTCGCTGGCATCCAATTCCCTATCAAACCAGCTCAGCGTCTCCATTTCCATCTTCAACAACGCTCCCTCACCCTCCGTTGTTTTCCTTTCCTTCCGCTATTCCTTAGTGCACGACAAGAAGAAAAAGATATAACGTGATGAGTAACAAACTTTAAATATATATATATATATATATATATATATATATATAATGATAATAATAATACTAATAGATGAGGAGGACGCAGTGGATTCTGCATCTAACCAACATACAGACATGACAACTATCTCACTTGGCTCTTTTGTATTCGTTGTAAAGACCCACTACCCCAAGAAGGAAAGAGAGAGTCACTTCTCAGAAGAGAAATGAAATTTATTAATCTCGCAAAAACGTCTCTCCAGATATTCGTAGACATCAGGCTGCTGGCGACGTCGTTCTGCATACAGGCTATTTTCATCTTCGTAAGACCTCGCCGCCTTACTGATTTCTTTCAGAATCGTCCAGACGAGTTTCCCCGACACCCAGTTGACTGCGCTGCTCGGCACGTAAGGCAACTTCGGGTCCACGTTCATGATGTAAGACACCTGGCTGTGCGTTGGGTTCAGTGCCTCCACCAGAAACCCGGTGTACTTCATCTCCAGACGCACGTGCGTGCTGGGGCTGGGGCGGCGCACCTCGGTAGGCAACGCGTCGCCCTCGCAAAGACTGCGGGACACAATGATGACACGTCTGTTCGCGGAGAGGTCGTCCACGCCGTAGCCCTCGAGAAACACCTCGCGGTTCCTGAAGGGCCACGGCGGACGGACCGCGAAGCATGACGCCTTGTGAAAGCGCGTCACCTCCCCCTGCAGCGTCGCACAGAAGCAGAAGGGGAACCACTCTGTGTAAAGGTCGAGCTCCATCAGGACGCCAATGACGTCCGGTAGCCGGTTCGGTATGACGCCAACGACCTTAAAGAGGTGCGCCTGCGTCTTCTCATCGAAGCGGTAGTACGTCCCACAGCCGTCGCCGCCTGCACCGCGCACAACTCGCCAGTTGTCCATATCGTGGATGTCGGCAAGGAGCTGACGGCAGGCGCAGACCTTCCCGGATGACACTTGGTACAGCCTCGACTCACGGAGAAAGCTCATAAATATTGCAATGCCCAACGCAGACGGGGTGGGAGTGGACGCGGAATCTACATCGTCTGTCGGCACCACGACTATGGGGGACAATGAGTGTAGCTGCGCCGTCGCCGCCGTGCACTCTTGAAGTAGGTCCGTGATGCAGTCGACTACATCAAAGTGGCAGTCTTGGGCAAAAAGATCAGTGGCTCGCTGCATACACTTCCACGCTGTTTCACGCAGCCCCCTTGGAAGGAACTTTTGCAGCCAGTAAAATAACTCCTCATCAAAAGGACTGGCGAGCATCACCCATCATCGCAACACCACTGCAAAGCTGAGTACACACACACGCAGTGCTTCTTCTTCCTCTTTTACTTCGCTAATAAAGACATCCAATAGTAAGAAGAAGCAATGCAGAAAGGAAAAAAAAAAGCAACAATGAATGTACTGAAGTGGTTCCCACATCTCCACTTCTACATCTCTCCATCCATATCGCTGGCGTGTTCATCAAATGTATATATATATATATATATATATATAGTATTATTAACATTGTATACTTTCTCATGAAACAGCTATGGAAGAAGACGAAACGTGTGTATGCATGTATGTGGGGATAAGGCGGCTTTATTTCCTTTTCTTTTTTGTGCTCACGATAATAGGGAAGAATCTCCTCCAAGGAAGAAATTCAGTATGCATGGGACTTAAAAGCCGCGTGTATGAAAAAATATCATTAACACGAGTCAAAAAGAGCAGTAAGAAAATCAAACAAACAAGACAGTCCATTAGCAGGTGAATATGCACGCACACCCATCCATCGGCAAAAACTTGTACACAAAAAAAAAGCACACACAAGAAAAAAAAATTCCTTGCCTGTCGTTATTTCCCCCTTTTCTTTCCCTCTATTACTATTATTATTATTATTATTATTATTATTATTATTATTATTATTTTGTGTTCGTTGTTTCTTTGATGTGGCAATTCGCCATTCGTTCCAAAACGGCGACAACCGCGGAGTTGTCCTTGTCCCCCTCGCCGTTCTGCAGCATGGACTGGAAGAGCTGCGCGTTGACGGCGGTGCTCGGCAGCGGCGCCCCGCACTCCCTGGCGGTGTCCATGACGATGCCGAGGTCTTTGCTCTGCAGCGCGGCCTTGAAGCCAGGCTCGCGGTTGCCGGCGAAGAGGCGCTGCGGCTTCACGTCGAGCGTCCAGCACTGAGCGGCGCCGCCCTTCACCGCGTCAACGACCCGCGCCGCGTCGACGCCGCACTTCTCCGCGAAGACGAGCATCTCGCCCATCGCGACCATCTGCGCCGCGACCATGATCTGGTTGACCGCCTTGCACACCTGCCCGGCGCCGCTGCCGCCGACGTGCGTGATGTTTGTCCCCATCGCCCGCAGCACCGGCATCACCGCCTCCAGCGCCCCGGCGTCGCCGCCCACCATGATCGACAGCGTCCCGTTCCGCGCCCCGATGTCGCCGCCGGAGACGGGCGCGTCGAGGCACCGCACGTTCTTCTCCGCCAGCAGCCGCCGCGCCAGCTCGCGGGCGGTCGACGGCTTGATCGTGCTGTTGTCGACAAAGATGGAGCCGGCGCGAATGCCCGAGTGCACACCGTCCTTCCCAAACACCACCTCGTACACATCCTGCGAGTCCGAGACGTTCGTTATGACAACATTAACTTGGGACGCAAGATCCGCGGGGGACTTTGCCGCCAGCGCGCCCTGCTGCACTAGCTCGTCCATCTTCGAGGCGGTGCGGTTAAACACCACTAATGGAAATCCAGCCCTGAGAATGTTTAAAGCCATCGACCTCCCCATGAGACCCAATCCAATGTAGCCAACCTTGAGCGACATAGTTTTTCTCTATTTACTAGTTGTTGTTTTCTTCGTTTTTTTTTTCGGTTTTTGTCTCTTTATATAATATTACCTTCTTAACGAGCGTCGATACCAAAGGAAAAAGAGAAAGGAGCAAGCAAGGAAAACGGATCTGAGGGTCCTCATCCACGAACAACAACAACAAAGGAAAATAAACGAAACAGCAAAAATGAACATACTTGTACACACAGCGTAATAACAATAATAATAATAACGGGAGGAAGGAACTTAAATATATGTATGTAATAGTAGTAGTAGTAGTAGTAGTCAAAAAAGTTTTTTTTTCTTCATGAGAGCAAGAAGAACTCTCTCTGTGTATTCTCTTGTAGGCCATCGAAGCATGCCACAGGTGGGATCTCGATCAATTCCTCAATATTCGCTGCCACCACAGACGCCGCCGTCCACACCTCGTGCTTTGACTGAAACACATTGTATGCAATACGGTTTATTCGTGAAGAAACACCAAGCCGCGCACGCACATTTGACATGTGCATCGCCAACCCCCTCGAGGCCGTGAACACAAAAAGACGCACTGGGAGCGGTGAGAGCTTCGGGAAGGACTGCCTCACCAGGCTGATGAACTGCATGCAGTCGCCGTGCGATGGGTTGGTGTTATCGATGACGACACTTCTACCGGAGTCCCACAATTTCTTCGCCTCCGCGAGGCATTTCTCCTTCGTCTTGAGAGTGTCACGGTTGATGTGGGCGTAACCGGCCGACCCCAGAAGACGATGAAAGAACGTCGTTTTGCCGCAGCCGGGCCTCCCCACAAATATAATCATCTCCTGTGTCGCGCGGTGGAAGCTAGCCGGTGATGTCGTTCGAAAGGAGCGCCGCACCCCCGCCGCGTCGATGCAGCTGAGCGTGAGATTGTCGTACGACGACGGCAGCCGCTGCAGTTCGCTGGGGCCCAGGCCGTCCCAGTCCACCTCCTCGCATAACGATGACGATGCCGCAGAAGACAAGAGCCGGCTGGAGATAACTTTCCCAGCCCCCTTCTGATTACTGCGGCAGTCCTTCTCAAGCAGCTCCGTCTGTGGGCAGTTGTACAGCTGCTCCGGCGTAAGAAACGGGACCTTCAGATTAAATGCAAATTTGCGATCGGAGCAGCTAAAGTCCTTCTTTCTTCCAGCCAGCGTGACGATCTTCCTCCCAGCGGCGTCGCCAACGTAAAAGACATACTCCGGAGTCTCACTGGGCAACTCCAGCTTCTCATTCACGACTGCGCTCGCGTGGTCTTGAAGAAGTGTCCATAGACCCACGTTTGGTTTCCGCCAGACATCATCTTTGGTAGAAACGAGGGCAGCCAGTGGTATCTCAAGGGCCTCACTCATTGCAATGATCTTCTGCTTGATGCTGTCTGCCTTCTTCGCATTCCATCCCTTTCCCCCACCAATGCCAGACTGATTGCTCACAACGACAACCATGAAGCCCTCGTCGTACAGAAGCCGCAAGTAAACCGGCACCGATGGCAGGAGCCACTTCCAGTCAGTTGGTTCATCGCGAGGAAACACCGCCCCACTCTTCGGCACGACAAGTGTGTCGTCCAGGTCAAAGGCAGCCACCTTGAGGCACGGCTTCCGCCCAGCGACACTAACCAACGAACGTCGCACCAGATCAGCGGATGGCAACAGTGCCAGAATGGAGTTGTGCATTAGTCTCCACTCAGCAAGTAAAGGCGTTGGAATGGCCTTGCTTCGCAGTACCTGCAGTGACGGGCTCCTGGCGCGCTTCATCCTGTTTTAAACTCCTTCCCCTCCGTGCGAGATGAAAATACACTAAAAGAAGTCACAGCCCTAGACCGCACACATATGAGACCTCACGGGTTCTTTGTTTTCTCAGATGTACACATACAAAAAAAAAAAAAAGATCATAGAAACAAAAACAGAATTTAAAAAAAAATGGGATCAGCATTCACATCTCCCTTTCCTTTTTCTTTCTCCGAGAGAATATACACAACAACATTCAATTTTATCCGCCGTTTCTTCTCTTCATTACCCACCCACTCACTCTCTCCCTCCCTCCCCTTCCTCATATTTTCATCACTTTTTTTTTGACTTTTTTACTCCCTTTCCATGTCTCCCAAGATTAATTTGATGACCGGAGTTCCTGCTGCAGCAGCTCCATTTTCTTGATCACGCCAAACGTGGCCCCAAACACTTTCTTGAAGTCCTCCGCGCTCATTGCTAAGAAGACGGCGACGTCAATCTCCTCCCGCTCCAGCACCGGCACGAGTGAGGCCATGCCTCCCCTCTCAAAGTGCTCCCTCAGCCACTGCGCATCCGCAACCCTCTTCGCCGCCCTCTCCTTCACCGGCGCCTTCGGTGTCGCCTCGGCCGCGGCGTCGGGGGGAAGAGTGGCGGCCGCGAGGGCGAGTGAGCGCGCGAGCCGCCGGAGGTGTGCGCTGGCCGCCCACTCCCTGCACTCGGCCATCACGTCCTCCGCCGTCCTCGTCTCGGTCGCGTTGGAAAAAACAAGTTCCTTCAGCACCTTCTCCTCCATGGCGGCACTCCACTTTTGCATGTCCCGTGTGGTGTCGGTGGCCAAGCGACGACCGAGGCGGCTACGCAGTTCCTCCAACTTCTGCACGGTTTGCTGTAGACGATCCACATACCCATCAGCGCCACCGGAAACCTCACCGTAGCACGCAGCAAGGACACGCTGTGTCTCTGGAAACTTCTCCAGGGCTGTTGTCACACAGTGTAGCTGCTCACGGAGTCTCCAGACCTCAAGAAGAGACGATCCACAACCGGGCTTCTGAAGGGAAAGAAAGTCTGGTAAGGGCAAAAGTGTGGCACCATTGGCCTCGCGAGCGACAAATGGCAACCAATCAAAATGCACACCGGCAGAAGGAGGTGTGAACATCGCATAAAAGGCTGGATCGTACAAAAAAAGTGCGTACGACTCAAAGTGCTTTAGTTTGTTTCTCCGTTCCCGACGCCATCTCTCCCGCACAGTGGAGAGATCACCGGTCGTTACGACCAACCGACGACTCTCACTGGAGGAAACCGTAACGGTTGAGCCCTCATCCAACACAACAATATTTGTTTGGGGCACATCTGCAAATGTGATGGACTTGGCAGAGAGATGGGCATCGTTCTCACACAATGCCTTCTGCACGCCTGTAAAGAAATTCCCGTCAGAAAGAAATGCGGCTGTCAACGGACTACATGCCACCTTGACCTGCGGTAGTCTGGCCATTAGTTGCTTCACGGAGTGTGCGGCAAAGGGATTCAATTCGGGCAAAACGATCGACTGGATGCCATCAAACGGAATTGTCATTCCGCGGCGTGTTAGGGCGAGGTGTAGCACACTATCCACGAAGTGCGACGCCTGCGGTGCATCCCGCGCCAACGGCACACCGACGAGAACACTTTGCGCCTGCCGAAAATCGAGGTCGTCACTCCCCGTGGAGGCGAGCACGTAGACGCCGCTTGTTAGCGGGGGCTCCCCCTCCACGGATGCATCCACAAGAAGTGTCGCGTGTCTCGCACTCCTCTCAAAGTCGCACGTCACGTACAAACCCGGTGGCGCGTGCCGCAGGTACGCGGGGGTCCGACGGACATTATCAATAAGCTTCGGCAATGCCGCGCTGTGGACTCGGCTAAGTCGCAGCATTATCTCTCCAGTGTCAACAACCGCAGTGATGATGAATGCATACAGGTGAAGAAAGCAATAAGAGAGAGAGAGAGAACAAAAAAAAAGGATGTTGTGCACAAACTCCCAGCAAAAAAAAAAAAGAAAGAATACACTCCGTGCGCGTGAACTACAACACTACTGCACGTTGGGAACTGGAGTGAAGTGGGTGTTGTCCCAAGACAAGAAAGGAGAAGCAATAAGGGTAACAATAATAATAATAATAATAAAGAGAGAAAAAGAAAAAAGAGATAAGGCACCAACAACTGTGCAGTTACGTACTACCCGTTTGTTTTTTTCTTGCTCTTACTGGAGCATCCTTTACGACTCCATTCATACTTCCCTGCAGGAAGAAATTTACGCGCATACACACACACACACACGCATGCCGGCTCTATCACTTCCGCCACGGCTCCTTGGAGGTCTTTGCGTAGTACCCGCCCATCGCACCGAAGAAGACACCGATGACGGCGCCGAATGTTGTGCCGCCCTCATTCTTCCCGCCCTCGAAGACAACGAGCGCCCCACCCACCGCCGCCGCCGAAAATGTAGCCGCCGCAATCGTCGCGCTCACCGGCGTCACAAAGAGGTGGAAAATGCCAAGAATCGTCATGCTCGTGGAAAGCGCCGCGCACGGCCCGAGAACTATCTTGTCCGCGAAGCCGCGCTTTGGCAGCTGCAGTGGAGAAAAGTGATGCTTTACCACGGGAGCAAACGACCTATGACGCAGCATTCACAATAAATATGTGTGTATGTATGTATTTATAAATAAATATATACGCCGCTTCTCTTGTCATTAGCACGGTCACATACGAGTCAGACCACAAAAATCAAAAGAATAAAAAAAATGGAGAGAAAGCAGCGGGTCTTGAAAGACACAGATCGATGTGATGGAAGAAATAAATGGTCATCATGACATTCCATAAGAATTATTAAGCACTAATTCCGGCATGTTATGTACACTCAGAGAGAGCGAGAAATAGGAAAAGCGAGTGAGACATATTTGTTAACGTTATTGCATATGCGTAACTCACCGGTAATTACACGAATTTATACTTCTTTTCTATATTTGTAAAAAGAGAGAAAAGAAAAACAAGAACAAAACAAACAAACAAATGGGGCCAAGAATACAGTAATAATGAAGAATACTTACTAATTCACTACGGAAGCGTCTCTCCTTCTTCTTCCTCTTCTTATTCTTCTTTTACACAAAGTGAATACCATTCGTCGTGAAGTGGCAGAGGAATTTCATGATGCTTTCCTGGTCCAGCATCCGAGCCCGACTCTCAAACATGGGGTCCCGCATCACGGTCTCTAAGTGTTCCTTGAACTCAGCGAGGTCCATGACATCCTTCGCCCCCTCCATCGTCTTGTAGCTGCAGTACTTTTCATGCAGTGTCTGAACGGCATTCTTGGTGCGGAAGATGGACGACACCTTCTTGTTTTTCCTATTAAAAATGAACTTCACAAGCCCGTCCCACTCTTCAAAGTCCACGTCCGGCGCGGGATGCTTCGGGTCAAGACGAATTACGCTCGACTCCACCTTGGGCGGAGGGTTGAAACTATTCTTGCTGATCTTCATCAGATGACTGCAGCGTGCCAGCAGCTGTGAGTTCACCGAGAGGCGGCAGTATCCCTCGGAGCCGGGCTGTGCACACACGCGGAGGGCGAACTCCCGCTGAAACATCAGCACGGCGCACTTGAATGTCGGTTTCCTCAGCAGCTTGAAGACGAGAGCGGAGGAAATGGCGTAGGGGACGTTGGCCACGCACTTGTCGAAGTAGGGAAATTCGTGGTCGAGGCAGTTTCCCCGAATCACCTGCAGCTTGGATGCCAACGGGGTGTTCTGGAAGCGCTTCGTGAGCTCCGCCACCATCCGTGGGTCCACCTCGAAGGCGATCACCCGCTTCGACGCCTGCAGCAACTTCTCCGTGAGGTTCCCCGTGCCGGGGCCGATCTCCAGCACGACGTCGGTTGGCTTGATCGCCGCCTTCTCGACAATCGCGGCGATGACGAGCGGGTTCTTGAGGATGTGCTGCCCGAAGCCCTTGTTGAACACCATGCCGCTCTGGCTGCCGCCTGTCTTGAGCCCCGCCACACCACTCTTCTTCGCCGGCTTGCGGGGCGCCGTCTTTCCCAGCGTCGTGGTCTGCGTCGCGAACTTCAACTTCTTTGAGGCCGCGTGCAGCGGCTCGGCGGTGATGACGCCCATGGAGACCGTGCGGGGTTCCTTCGGCATTCTGAGCCTTCTCCCTTCTCTGGATCCTCCTCTCTTGTGTGACTCCTGACAAACTGAAATGGGGCAATACAAAAAAAAAAATGGGAAAGAAAGAGAAAAGAAAGAGAAAAAGAAAATAAAAAATAAGCACATGATTTATTAGAATACGGGAGAGAAAGGATACTACTGATGCACACAGAAACAAAAAAAAAAGCAGTCTATCAACAGAAAATATTCAAATCACCCTTCAGGTCTGTTTGAAGCAGAGGAACACACATATACACAGATATAAAGATATATATGTTCAGCATGGAGAAGGTCAAGAGTAACAGTATGGCGAGGGGAAGACATACATACACACAACCCCATGCGACAACATTACAACCACACCTACCATCCGCAGTTTGCTGAGCAGGAACAAATAGTGGTAGTAAAAAAAAACCACATGCATATTTTGGTCTTGTTTCAGAAAAATTTTCCGTAGCCACAATCAACGCGGAGCGTCGTAAAATATTACAGATGTTTTTGTTGTTGTCGTTGTTGTTTTGCCTTTCTTTGCCTTCGAGTAAATTATATGCAACAAATGAAAACTGTTACACACGGCTGCAGAAACATCTGCTCGGTTGGTGTTACTAACCGATATCACTCACAATCTGAGCATGCACCAGTGTATTATTTTGTTTTCCAGTACTGCCGCTCCCTCCCCAGCGCCCCTTCCAAGAGGGATAATGCCTTGGCATTGGCAGCTGGAGTGAACTTAGGAACCACACAGAACCACGGATTATTCTCGTCATTCGGAAACTGTTGGACACATTCGATTGCATCTCCTCCCTCATTGTTTTTTTTTTACAGAAACACTTATCGCCAGATTATGTGTCACAAAACTCTCTCCATCTGTCTTGTCCTTATACTTTTGGCTTTCGTGCTCTTTTTTTTTTCCTTTCCAGCTTCCTCCTCTCTCTTGATTATATCGTTGTTGCCTTAATATATTTTTTTTACCTGACTGGTAATGGTACGAGAAGAGAAGAAAGAAACATCCAATGCCACCACTCATTCACCAGCACACACGTGCATAGGGCGGTCTTCATGTCTCTCTTCCATCTCATGCAACGCGACCATCACAGCTGATAGGCGTAGCTTGCACGCAACTTCAAAGCATGACAGTCATGTGGTGTCAGGTTGGATTAATAGGGAAAAAAATTTTGAAGAGCTCGAACGCACACAACCGAGATTTCCCAACCGTACCACTGCATGCAGCAAAAGTAGATATGCAGACGGCGGATTTCCACACGAAGAAACAAAGAAAGAAGGAGAGGTAAAAACGCCTGCCCCCCACAAATCGGAGGCGTCATGTGTTATGACCTGCGCTTGGCACATTCGACTCCGCAGAATTGTCTCTAATGGCCAAATTCTCCTCCATCTCTTTGGGGGGATCTGATGCTGTGGCCTCACTCTCGCCCGCAGGAACAGAACGACCCGCACTCCCACTACTTTCCCCAAGAAACACGACCCCGTTGAGAATTTCCGCTGCGGGCACATTTGTCCCATCGCCCTCCTTGCAGAGGGGCGGCGAGGTGATACGTGTCGCCCTAAGACACCCGCAGGCGAAGCACCTCGACGTTTGCATCTTGTTCAAATACGTGCAAACGTGGCAGGACCACACCGCCGGGTTTTGCCTTGGTGGTGTTGCCAGCGTCTTCGCATTCCCTTCAACGGGACTTATCAGGATGATGTCTTCCGGCCGTGGGTCAATAAAAGAGACTCTTCTGCTCTCCATCACAATTGCCCTCATCAGATTCCGGCCCGTTTTCTTCTCCACGAGGCCAGCAAGCTTTGTTAGGCTCTGCAGCTCGGGGACATCCACAAACATCCGCGAGAACTCTAGGAGCATCAAGCGCGCCAAACGACGCACCTTTCGCTGAGCCTCACCCTCCGCTCTCTTGGAGGCAAGTTTAACTAATTTATCCTGAAGTGTGCAGTCAAGCGCCATCGTCAAGTGGAAGGAGAAACTACCGGAATCCACTAATTTCTCCAGCAGCAACAAGTACGCGTATGTCTGCTGGGGATTCGTGGGGTTGAGGTGGTCGCCAAGGATTCCTAGTACGACAGTCGGGTGCTGCTCCGTCAACCCTAAACACTCCGGCGATGGCTTCGAGGTGGATGTGATCGCCGCAGAAAGTACCTTCGATACATGATACCGCAGTCTTGTATCAGCCAGCGTCCGTCTCAAGAACTCCATACTTTACTAAAGGAGTAAAAACACACAAGTGCAGTAAAAACAAAAACCACTGCACGCAGCTTCAGCCTCCATTTAAGAAAAAGAAAAAGAAAATGAGCACATAAATATATATATATATATATATATATATATATATATATATACAGTTGGTGCAATATGGTGTGTGTAAGAGAGAGCCAGAACATCACAAAAGAGAGATAAACACATAGATAAATAACAATAATTCTGCTCCCCGGGCCGTCTTGTTTACTCTTTTTCTTTATTCCTCTCATTTTCTTTTGTTTTGTCTTTGTTTTCTTTCGGCGGACATTGTTGGACTCCACCGAAGGCCACAGAGATTGTTCGCGCCTCACTTTCCCTCAAACTCATACTTTGGGAGTGATTCCGCATAAGAGGTGGTACTATGAGTGCTGAACATCGACTGGCCCACCTCTCCGTGAACTTTTCGCAGTTCCGGGTGCAGGAACTCTGTGTACGAGCGAGCGCACTTGTCGTAGAGTGTCATCAGCAGGGCCGCTGGAATGGCGTTGAGAACAGGCCGGGTGGCGAAGAAGCCGTCGTAAATCTTAGTGATCCCGTGACGGGCCCGTACCTCTCGAATGTATGATCGATATGTGTGAGGCTTTCCCCTCGCGAGTCTATTGCGCAGGTGCAGCTGATACTTGATTGACAGAAAGGGATACTGCAGGACCAGCCCGAGCAGTGCGCCCAAATGGCAGTAGAGAAACAAAACAAATGTGTTGTGGTACACGCCGTCGTACCGCGTCGCGTTGTACACGCCGAACTGCGCGCCGAACTGCACCATGCGCCCGCCCGCCGCCGCCGCCACGCCGCGGTAGGCGCCGAGAAGAACGGACGGTTTTTCCCGCAGCGCCGTTCGCAAAACATCCGCCACGCTCGCAAATTTCTTCGGACCGTCAGTCGACTCGGCCGTCGCCCGCAGCACGTCGTACGGGTGCCGCGCCGCCGCGTACGCCACGCCCGTGAGGCCGCCGGCGAGAAACCCCCTCGCGGTGTTGTCCGCCCACTCACACATCCCGCGGATGCACGTGAAGCTGGCGAGGAGGAAGACGTACTCCAGCACTTCCCATAGCAGCGAGGGCCCGGCGAACCAGCGCATGCTGAAGAGCGTGCGGAAGAATTGGGCCCGCTTGTCCGACGCGTAGATACGGTTGGACTCCCCCGGCACATCGCTCAAAAAGTAAAAGGAGTCGCATTTGAGGATAGGACGCCTCAAAAAGGAGGTGAGAGCAGACACTCCAAAAATAACCGCGGCGTGCTGCACGGAAGTGAGTCTTGGCTCCGTGTACCCCTGCACCCGTACCAATGGCTCCCTAAAGTCCGCCGCAAAGCGGAAGGCAAATGATGGATGGTAACCCGTGGTGCTACTCGACATTAATATGTCGGCAGATTGTCTCCTTAGCACTCCCCTAAATGTATGTATGTATATATATATGGGCCTGCAAGTTGAAGTCAAACGAACCCAGCACCTCAACGGGAGAAAAAAAAAACGCTGAAGATGCTGTGGTCTATAGCGAGAGAGAAAAGTCAGCAAGAAAACACATAAATGCATACACACAAATATATATAGAAAGAGAAAGCACATCTCCTCCTCATTCTCTTTGTTTTTCTCCTCTGCGACTTCACTCATACACAGAGAGAAAAAGATTCCCTTTCTCTCTGCATGCATTTAACATCTTTTCACCCAAACTGCAAGAGATCTTCCTTTGCGATACGCACTCAGAGCCTCCACATCATGCGTGGTTTCAAGCCCGCACTATTCGCTCTTCCAGTTTCACCAGCGCCAGATCTTTGCTCCATGAAGAAGCACTCCTGTCTTGTGGTCGGTCTTCACACACACACACACACACTCACTCACTCACTCACTCACTCTCACTCGCGCCCGCAATTAGAACTGATCCTCCAACGCATAGTCACACCTCCTCATCTCCTATGGTGGGGAAGCGCTAAGGAGAAGGTGTGGTCCTTCCGCCGCTAACAATATTCCCCGACAGCTCAGCAGGGCCGCCTGGCATCAGTGTGAGAGCGTCCCAACTACCAACGCCACCTCTCATACCACTTAATCACTTGTGCATGACTTTCGCTCCAACCGTCAAAAACAAAGACAGTGGATCATAAAAAGAATAAAAGAAAAAAAAAATGAAGTCGATCAAAAGAGAAAAGAAAGTATACATACAAAATAACAAAACAGAAAAAAAAAGAAAGAAACACATAATACAGAAGCAGGGGGAAACGCACAAGTATAAGTATGGCTGTGCATCTGCATGCGTACATGGTTTTTATGCATGTCTGTCTCTTTTTTTCTTTGTTTCTTCTTCTTTTTGTCTTTCATTTCCAGACGTCAGGAGCATATGGCCTCTTGGGTAGGTGGGTAGAATTTGTCGATGGATGCAAAATGGCCGAGACGACATTTACGCAGTAAACAGAACAAAAAGAAAAACACTTTACATGGCATTCCAGCACTTCTGACCTCACCATACCCAAGCATCATTGGCCAGACACTGCTCCGTAATCTCTGCGCCTCTGGAAGCAAAAACTTCATCAAAAAACCCTCTTACATCACGTTCTGCGTTGATCAGTGGACGATCAAAGCGCCGCCCGGGCCCAATGATGCCAGGTTTTACGACAAAACTGTGGGGGTTCTCGTCGCCTGGGCACCGTTCAATACCGAGAATAACCAAGAGTTGCTCAAGTTCAGACGGTTGAAGTACAGCCAGAAGTGGTTCGGAGAGCATCAACTTCCTTGTCGGCATAATGGTTGGGTTCTCTGACAGCGTGGAGGAGTAGACATTGTACCATGCGTCAAGCGCCATGGCAACAAGTTCATTTCTAACACGCTCCTCGGTATCATCACCACCAGCATCATCGTCCGTGGGCGGTCCTTTATGCAAGGAGCCGAGATGGGGCCGTTGTGGCTCCATGTTCTGCGCTGCAGACGTCACGCTACGCTGCGCAGAGTCAGCCCCTGGTGACCCATTCATGCTTACTCCAAGATAGCGCATTGCGCCGTGAAAGGGATGCGGTGGACTCCGCCGCGGTGAATATTCTCTCGGGGAGGTTGAGCGGGGCGTGTCACTATTTACAGGCAAATAATTTAAGCGCTTTGCCTCGCGTATATGCGAAGCGTTGCAGTGATGGCCAAACTCATAGTCCCGTGAGAGTTCAAACAGTTGTTTGTCTATTACCAGCAGTTGCTTCTGTCGCTCTGCAGCTCTTATTATGCGATCCCGCGTTGATGAGCCTTCGTTCAATATCTCAACATGCGGGGAGAACGCCACCGGGACTCGTACGTGGCGCGGGTTCAGACTATCCCCCGAGACGCGGAGGGAGCTGCACCACAGCAACCACAGACGGTTCGCGTCGTCGATCTTGAAGTTCAGCACCATTCGTGTGATGAGTTTGCGGTCGGTAAAGTAAACATGATCCACCACCTCGCGGCAGAGGGACTCCAACCTTCCTTTGGACTCGTCCGCGACGAGAGAGAGCTCGCTCAGCTGGCAGTCCCCGTCAAACGTGGCGGCGCGCACGTGCACTGGAATATGCGAATCGCCAAGCCGGTGTTTGTTTGTTCGCTTATACACAACTGTCAGAAGTGGGGACCACATAACTTGGAGTTGAGAGTTTTTTCGCATTGTCGTCTCGCCTTTGGGCAGCACAAACTTCTGCAGAATCCCGTCTGGCTTGCGGTCCTGGCCAAAGAGAAATTTGTGGAGCGACTCCGCGGTGAAAAACTCCATGTACGAGAGTAACATATCCTCCTGGGATATGGCGGGGTTGTCCTGGGCACAGGTGGTGAGGAACTGAGCAACCACGTCGCAGTCGGGCGAGGTTTGGCTGAAGTGCTGAAAGATGGACTGGGCGTCCAACATTTTCCCGGGATGTTTATTGATTTCTCTCGCCTCCGCGTCGTAGGTGTACCAGGCGCGCGGGAAGTTGTGCTCGTACACGACGGTGTCAGGCAGGCGCACACTCTTCAGTCGACTCTCGCTCCCCCTGTTCTTCTTCCACAGTTGCATGTAGAGAAGCAGCCGCAGCCCATCGCCCTCTAGTGGATGGTGCTTCACCCAGTCACTACTGTACTGCACCTTGATGCCGGAGGGAGAGACATAGCCCTGCCGGTACGATGGAACCCCCGCAAATGTTTTTCCTATCATACTTCCGTTGTCCTTTCTTCCTTCTTTCTTTTTTTTTGTTTTTTTTTATTGCTTTCGTCTTGTTTCTTCTCCCCCTCTCTCTAAAAATCTAACTCTCCTTCGTGCACACACACGTACGTGTGTGTATCTTTATGTGTATGCTACCACCAAACCCCTTGGTAATAAGAAGAATAATAAAATAGAGAAAGAAAAAAGAAAGTAATCTCATTCGGAATCCTCTCTCCTTCTCTTCCCTCCACCACCTCAGACAAACCATACAGACACAGAGAGAGAGAAAGAGAGAGAGGAATAAGTGACACAAGTAAACTACGGCTATGGTACGCACACAATCCGAGAGAGAGAGAGAAAGAGTGGATCACTGAGTGCATGAATAAAAAAGAAAAGCAAAAATTAAGAACATAAGTAGTTCACTTCGCGTGTCTTCGATTCTCTACACAATCACCATCAGATCATCATCACTATATTTCCTCCTTACTTTTCCTCCTTTCATCTCCATACTCTCTCACTTCCTCATCCAATGGGATTGGGAAATGGGAAAAAAAAAAAGATTGTGAGTGTGACAAAGAGTGAGTGAGAAGGAAAAAGAGAGAGGATCAAACAATCGTACAGAAGAAACGTAATGAGTGACTGTGAGCAACACAGCCTCACGCACACACACACACACACACACACACACACACGTCACCCACCTCTATGAGACAACGGCAAATTCACCATCCTCGAGAATCCTCTCCGTCGTTGCCATCGTCGTGGAGCCGTCAGGGAAGAGCGGTAATCCCGATATGGCGGCAGAGGCGGCGGGAGACGTGGCGTACGCATCGGGGCCCTTCGGTACGTACCAACTCGTCTCCGCGCCCCTCTCCAACAGTTTGTTGAGGACCGCGTCGAAGGATCCCTCCCGCACCAATCTACGGTACTCGCGGTACAGGCGCAGCGAGGTGCGTGCATCCTCGACGGAGTCATGCTCGCCCTCCTGCACGTGCTCGCCCAGAACATGATAGGCAAGAAAACGAAGTGAGAGGTACCGACCACCTGGTTTGTGAAACAGCACCAGTGTATCAATGGTTTGCTCAGAGGGGACTGCAATATTGCACACGCGAAAATCCTTGAACAAACCATGGCCCACAAACACAACACCGCGATCTACCAAGGCACGTAGCTTCAAGTATGTCGCCTTGCGGCTCGTTAAGCACTTGGTGGATTTGAGCGGGTCCAGGTCCCCAGGATGTATCCCACTGTACTGTGTTACATAGTTCTTGATTGTCTCTGGGGTGTGGACATAATCATCTACAATCGTCCGCTCATCCCCCGGGGCACTACTGAGCACACAGCTCAATCGTGCCAACGCCATACTCTCCTCTTCTGTATCTGTGGAACGATTATTCCAATTTAGCACCACATACTCTGCATCAATGGCAACCAAGTCATTGGCCTTGATATCGTAGAATGATCCTAACGGTGACCTGAAGCCTTGAGTCGACGGGCTGCGCTGCAATGGCTTTGCAAGAACATCGTTTACGAGCAATGGTCCAAACTCTTCAAACATGTTCGGTGGGCGATTGCCATCGTGAACGCTGTAGGGGGGCGCCGTCAACTTATCAAGCACATAATATGATATTACAACACGATGTGAGGGAACTGCAAGCATAGATTGCTCTAATTCTTCTTCCTCCACGGGTGCCGTGACACGGTAGTCATTCACCAAGCAAAAGCGGTTATCAAGAATGCGTTGGTGGCTAACAAAACTCCCGGGATCATCTGCATCATTGGAGAGGTGGATAATATTACTGCATAAAACGTAATTAGAGTCCTCGTTTGATTCACGCGTTATGTGCAAAGACGCCGGTGGCTTTAGTGTTCCTCCTTCTGGGTTCAGTCTCAATACAATAATGGGCGGTAGACGTTTGATCCGTACGTCATCCCTATATACTTCAAGCTGTTTGAGTAAGTGTTGTAGCCCTTCATTCACCTTGAGTGCAGAGGATGGAACATCCCAGTAGAACTGTGGTTCCAGATGGACATTTCCACCCGATGAGAACTCGGTTCCAAACAAATGCGCAATGGAGTGCTGAAAGTCAAGGCATGGAAGTTTGTGGTCCATAAAAGGGTACGCTTTTTCATCCTGCAGCCCTCGGTGAAGTGACTCAAGAAATTTTAACTGTGCTGTATGCATCCGCTTCACCGCCTCATCGCGGGTCTTGGCAGGCTCAAAAAGGGAAGCCGTGGAGTGCACGTTGTACATGGTGCGGATCAAGTTGGCAACCTGCACGATGGGTTCCAGTCCTGCCGCGGAGGTCATCATCATGTTTGCAAATATAAAAGAGGTTTCACATGCGATGCAGTATTCCCTACTGCAGATATGGCGCAGAAGAACTTTACGAACAGGATACTCCGGTGGGTGGCAAAGGTACAAGGATTGTAGTAGGGGTGTTATCCAGCACTCGGGGAAACTATTATCTGACCCAACAACAGTTCGTGGAATCAGATTGTAGTTCTTCCAATCAAAGCGGTGGTGGAAGCTGTAGCAGACCTGACTTGCCGGCTCAAGCGGTGCATATTCCCCAGCAGAAGATTTTCGGTATTCGAACTGTTGTCGCCCATGATCTTTTTTGATCTCCTGCAATAATCGCTGCACCGCCGCCGGGTCCTCGCCCAGTGCGAGGTTGTACGGAAATGGGTTTGGTATGTATGAAGCAAGTTTGTCTTTGGGATCCGGCCGGTACGAGTCTGCGCGGAGGAATCCCCAGCGATTCGACAATATAGTGCCAGATTCAACGTTCAGACAATATGTGGGGGCTGCGACGGCATGAATCATGTAATTTTCAGGTGGCCAGTTGGAGGCGAGTTGTGCAGTCGGCACAGACTCATCAAAGAACGCAAATGTATCCCCCTCTTTTTTTTCCGCCCAGCATTGGGTAAAGACCGGGTTCGCTGGTCGTGGTGGTTGTTCAAAACGAGACATGACGTAATCCTCGCGTGTGGCCGGATGAGCAAGAGCAATAAAATAGCCCTTGTCGTTTCCAATGGCAGCACACATGTCATTTGGCGAGACAGAAACACATGTGTACGTATCCTCCACCATTCTGTCGGAGCTAAAAACGGGGGCTGTCTGGTCCATTTGCACAATTTGAAACCCGAACGGCGTGAGAACAAAGACTCGATCTGCCGAGATGCCAAATGAGTCCCGGTAGCGACGGACATGAGAAACATTGTCAGAAGGAATACCACCAATTGTAATGACAGGCTCAGACATTTTCCGCACATCGTAGACACGCACACTACTCATCATGGAGCGCTCCGCCACGGCAGCGACAACAGTGTTGTCGCATGCATCCATGGCGAGCACCCGGTGGCGGGAGGGCGGGGCCCGGTCCACCACCTTGAGGTCGCTGCTGTCGTGCACGACGATGCTGCCGGACGTACTGCCGGTGATGATCCACTTCTCCGTCTGCTGCAGCGCCGTCACCTTCGACTCGGTGAACGGCACCGTGACGCTGCGGTCGGCGCCCTCGTTGTCCACAGACATGCGGGTGAGCCCAACGTTGCCGGTGAAGCTCACAACTCCCGTCCCGCCGTGAGCGCAGAAGAGGTCGATGTACTCCTGCGACTGCGGCGGGAGGGCACGGCAGAAGACAAGAGCCCCGCCGCGCTTGTACCCGCGGACGACGTTATGGTCCGCCACCATCACAATCTTCTCCCCGCCCATCAGGAGGAAAAAGATGTCGGAGATCGGCCGTGTGGACGCCGAGAAGGACGAGTACGGCGTCCACGTGAGCGTGTTCGTCTGACTCTGCGTCGTGAAGCTCATCAGCCGGCCGTAGCTGTCGCTCGCCCACAGCAGTTCGAGGTCGGGGTCGAACTCCACCGCATTGATGATCCCCACCGACGCCTGCGCACCGCCGCGGAGCTTCCAGTGCACGCTCATGCGATGTCGTCAGCGCCTAACCGAAATACACACCGCACCACCGTGGGAGAAGGGGTGGAACGAGAAAGGGAGAGAAGCACACACACACACACACACAAACAAACAAGAAAAATAGAAAAACTAAAGGAAAGGAAGGAAAGAAAAAAATTCAGTCCTCGCCTCTCACTCCCTGCCAGCGTGCAACTCCGAGAGGTGCCTTTGCGTTCCTTCTCTCTTTTTTTGTCTTCTTTTTTTTGCCTGGTCACAGACCAAACCACACTCTTCGGCGCCACTCGATGCCACCAGTGGAGAAACGCACAAGAAGAGGGAGCGAAACAGAGGATGAATCCAGAGAGACAGCTATATCGTTGACACTTTATATACTCACTTTATTCCGCTTTATGTATTTCCTGCAAAAATAAGAAGAGAAGGAAAAACAAAAAGCAGAGGAACACATGCATACATAGATATTATATTTATATATATTTATTTATACATGTATGTGTACATTTCACGTCAAGCGACGCAAAGATACGGGAAATGCTCCACACATGAACATATATTTCACTCTGTCTCAATTTCAGAGGCAACGTCCTTCCTCCCCTCCCCACCACCAAACACACGGGAAGACGTCTACGAAAAAGACATGGAGAATATCATTAAGCCATCGCTACAAGATGTATATTTTTTTGTATACTTCCACTCCTCTCCCCCTTCTTCCTGGCGTCTGCTGTCTCACAGCGAGACGAGGGAAAACGAAAACAAAATAGAAGGAAGACTCAACGAAAAGAACAAAAGCAAAGAAATTTTCTTCGTGATTCATCGTTTTGGTTTTTTTTTTCCTTTTGTCTTCCCACTCCCTCCCTAACCCCAGACTCTACACGGATGCCTGTGGTGGTACCATTTGCTTTCGCGTGCTTGTCTCCATTTGGCTCGGCACCTAATGTATTTTTCTCTTTGTTTCTTTCTCATTTCCTGTCTTTTCAGATATATCTCCATATCTTCCTCTCCCATCTCACAACACATGCTCTCACTCTGAAGACGCTTCTTCTTTCACTGCAGTCTTCTTGCGTCTCTTCACTTTACGTGGGCCTTGTGGGGCTGCAGAGGCTGAGAACGACAATAGAGATCTGTCACTCTTTGATTCACTCTGTTGTTCTGGTAAGGAAGAAGATGACGCAGAAGATGATGATGACTCAAACGCACGAATAGGTGCACGAGGATCCTTTTTGTGGTGCTTCACAGCGTGGCGGTGCAGATCCTCGTGACTCAAAAAGCAGCGATTGCATGTGGCGCATTTTGCATGTGTCTGCAGTCCAATATCAGTCAACTGTATAGTTTTGTGCAGAAGAGTAATGTGCTCCTCCAGCGAGTACACATCTGCAAATACGCGCTTACATGCAGGACATGGATGTACCTGGGTGGATAGTCCATGCTTGTTCTGCATGTGCCCATGCAGCCCTTTGGCTGATGAAAAACCTCTCTCACAGTCGTGGCACCACCAGCAGTTACTCATCGACACACGTCCCTGTCCCACCTGTGGGCTCGTCTGTTCTCCGTGTTTGCTGCTAAAGTGTCCCTCAAGCGCAGCAGCCGAGGCAAATGCCTTTTGGCAAACTTTACAAACGAATGATTGGGACTTCTGCGTGCGAATGAGGCGTTCCACATGGTACATGGCATCCTCAGCGGGGTGCTTGAACCGTATGTGCGAAAAGACTGCGGACGGCGTTGTGTACACCTTAGCCGAGGACGGGCAGAGGTCGCAGATGATGTGCACACGCTGGCCGGTGCCTTTTGTCGCCTCCTTCGCGGCGAACTCCGCCACATCCGCGATGGCTGACTGGTCTACGTTGACGGACCCCGCGGCGGTCCCGTCCGGGTGGCGTGTCTCTAAGTGCTGCAGCAAATCCATTTCGTTTTGGAATACTTTGCCGCACAGCTCGCACGGGAAATCCGCGTCGCTGCACGCCGTCGCCGCCACTGCCGCCGGCCGGTCGATCGCGCGCGGGATTGAGACGCCGGCCGTGCCGGGTACGGGGGCGGGGGCGGCGAAAGTCTCAGCGACCGCCTCGACGCCCGCCAGCCGCCGCGTTGGCCGCGGCCCCGCAGTCGGCCCGTCTTGTCTCTTCTCGTCTGCTGCGCTGCGCGGGAGCAGCGGGACGTGCGGCTCGACGTCCTCGAGGTCGATCTCCGCGTGGGCATCGGCGACGTGCCGGAGGAATTTGTCCCGCGTCGCGTACACGTCGCTGCGGCGGTCGCACCAGTTGCAGATGTAGCCGGCCGGCAGCAGCGTCGGCAGGAAGTCGAGCACGCGGCGCCCGGACGTCGTGAGCTCCATCTTCTTCAGCGGGACGCCGATCACCGTGCGGTAGAGGTCGAGTCGCTCGCGGCAGATGTTCTTGCAGTGCTCCGGGCTGAGCTCCCGGTGGGCAGTCGTGAGGTGCGTGAGCATGTCGCACATGTGCGTCAGGCGGCGGCAGATGGGGCAGGACGCATACGCGAGGTCCTCGTGGGTGTGGGAGCGCGGGGCCGCGAACTGCACGGAGGGGATGCGCAGGGAGAGGCACCACCGCCGACTTGTCGTGACGCACCCACACGGCACCCACGGCTCCCGTGCGGTGCTGCGACAATGCAGCCAAGAAAGCGCCACGCAGCGCCGCATGCACCGCCACTAACGCCTACTTTACACTTCAACTACAGACATTTGTATACCACCAAGAAAAGAGAGTCAATAAGCAATGTATACACAAGAGCAAGAAAAGAAAAAAAAACATGCATACACACACACACACACACAGGCGCGGCAAAAAGGACGATTAGCCTGCACAATCCCAACACAACGCGTGGAATGACAGCTAGTACAACCACACAACCTACTCTTCTTGCCCACAACGAGTGGAGAACAATATGTATATATACGGGTATCTCCGTGTATACTTGGTGATTGTAATAGCCGGGAATTTCTCCAGAAAAGTATAACAATTAAACAAACAATGAAAAAAAAAAGAACAAAAGAAACTGAGAAACAACAACTACACGAAGCAGCATTAGCATGAGCAAGAATCACACAACTATCATGTCTGATGCTGGCCACTGCTATAGCACTACTACTACTACTACCACTCGCACTCACAGCTCACTTCCTCACTTGGCCACCTGGCGATATCATGATCTGCGGGTGTAGCTGGACGGCCGTCGGAAATGCAAAGCAATCCATCCATTCCCTCCCTGTACAAATTATCCAGACATACCCGCAGCTGCTGCCATTTGTCATCGGAATCCACCAAAAAACCAAAAAAACAAGACGTGTCGACGCGGTCCCACCGAACACTTTTAACGTCTTTCGCTGTGGCCCTCACAACACCGCTATTTCCCACATCAGACGAAAGAAGAGCCCGTTGTGTCATGCAATGAGGGTCCAGGTACAGCAATCTCTGGCAACTCGTTCCCACAATGTAATAACTACGACATGGCTCTCCGCCAACCATGCCAATACAACTAGAGGACTGGAGGAGATAATTTAATGAGATGAACATCATCTGCGTCATCCGCCGTGAAGCACCGCACCGCAGTGGGGCCAGTATAAGCACATGGTTGGAATTCCCTAGACTGGACGAGACCTCCTCGGCCGAGATGCAGCCGTGAGAACACACCAAAACTCTAATGGGACGAGAGAGAATCTTTCTATCCACAGCATTCTCTACACACAAGCGTATCGCCTCGCATCCCTGGCTTGGTGTCCAGTACTTTGGCCTAAAAACATCAGTCTCCTTCGTTACTGCTCGCACCATTCTATGTAACGAGAAGGGAGCGCTGACCTCATCGTCTGTATCTTGGAAAAAATCAATTTTGCAATCATCTGTTGAGTGGCGCCATAGCGCCTGTGCGAGCAGCATCTGAGAGGACCGCGCAAGACAGCCCCAACCCTTATCCGACGTCATGGAAGAACATGGAAGTGGGTCAAAGTCTTTGCGATACGTTAAAAGGAAAAAGCCCTTGCTGAGGACATCTGCAAGTTCATTCTCGTTACTGACCTTACTGTCAAGAATAGTACAAGGGTACTCCACGACAGTGCAGCCTCCCACCACAGAGTTCACCACCATCCTGAAATACTCCATCCGCTGATCGCCCACTATTTGTGTTTAACACTGTTCCTATTATTATTATGATTATTATTATTCGTTGCCTCTGTTTTTTGTTGTTGGCTATTTCTTTCCGGTGGGAGTACAATGAAGTATCACCAGAAAAGGACACTACACACGCAGGGTTCCTTCTGAGCAATGTAATCTCATTCAGTTAACGCTGTGGTCAAGAGTGTATAAATGAGATTGGCATGCACAGAGAAAAGAGATGTAAAACAGAGAGAGTGTGTGTGTGGTTGGTTGTAAAGCATAAAGATATTCATAGTCCCACCACAAAAACATAGAGAGAAAAGATCGACAGGCAGTGCAATATACACTTGTGCAAACAACAACAACAACAAAGTAAAACAACAATAAATACACACACACACACACAGGCAGACCTAAAGCAACCTCCAGCAGGCCCTCCCTCCTCCCTACTCGTTCGGGTCAAGCAAAAACGCCATTTGGTGTTTGTGTCGTGGGAAAAAATGACCCGTCAATCTAGAGCCCGTGCGATGTGTATTTACGTAGGAAGTATGCCATCGCCGTGTTGGCACACGAATGTCCCTTCCCAAGGCGCACGAAACGCACCACGCCTTTCCATCCTTGGAGTAAAACTTGTTGTGCATGAGACGGTACCTGCATTTCCAGCACTTGAAGCACTTGAAGTGAAAGAAGTACCCCTGCTTGGTCGGCACGGTGGCGTTGCCCGCCGGGACCCACACGTAACTGTTGACATCACCGTCGTCGATGGCCCCCCCGCAGTTGAAGCAAGTGGCCCCGGCCGGCACGACCATCGGGCGGTCGACGTCCTCGTTGTACGCGGGGAAGTGCGGCCGCGACTTGCACTCGTCGTGCGGCATCGCCGTGAGGTAGCGGGCCTTCGACTGCGTCCACCACCGCCGGCTGTGCTGCGTGCGGACCTTGTGCGACTGCGCCGGCTTCCCGTGCATCGCCCGCAGCGCCGCGGTCGCAGTGGCAGGCGCAGTGGCGGTCACAGCCAATAAGCCAACGGTGCATCCCAACCGCCAGCGCAACATTTAACCCGGACCCACTAGCTAATCTGCAGGCAGTGCATCAAGAGGAAGAAACAAGGAAGAAAAGAGAGGGCGAATTATATCACCATCATCATCATGGGGGGTGCGAAGGGAACAAGGAGACGGAAGCATACGAAGACCATCGCCCATTCGTATTTCCCACAATGATGGTTGTGCCACCACAACCACAACCAGAAACACACAAGTAGAACCAAGAAGAACCCCAAGAAGAAAACACTGTGACGACAAAAACAATCAACGATGAACAAACCCAAATAAATACCCCCTCCCCAGAAAAAAAAAACGAAAAGAATAAAGGGTAAGGAGGAAGGAGGGGGGATGTAGGTTTTACAAACACGAGGAAGTGACACATTATTGTGAAGAGAAAAAATAAATAAATAAATAAATAAAGAGCGCACCTCCCTCAGTATTTGCCCCTCTCTTTTTCCCAAATTTTAGATGGCGGGGGTGGCGGCGGCGGATACATCTGTGCCTTCTTGTTGTGGTCGTTGTTGCTGTTGCTCTTCAGCTTCCTCTTGCGCAACATCTTGTGGAGCTCTCTTTTCACTTGAAGAAGCATCCCGCATCACGGCATACGTGTAACAAATGACTGTGAGCAACGATGATGCAAAGTAAAGTACTGAAGTGATGACGACTGCCCACTTGCTGGTCATCAGGGAAAGTGCCTCACTTTGTCCACCCATGCATGAGGCGACTGTAATGACAAGTGATGCACTTGGCAGGAATCCGTTTATGGCGCTCACGACCGAGAGGCTCAACACACATCCCTCTCCTTCTGGTTCTCCCTCCGGCAGTGGAAGTAGTACTCCGATGTCGTCAAAAGTGAGTGCACGTGTGACATTCCACCCAGAGCCACAACTCATGGAAATATGCAGAACAGATTCATTAAATACACGCGGTAATACATCTCTCTGTTTGTCGTCCAGCTCAAGAGTATAAAATGCTTCTACAGAAGCATGTAATAACAGAGAATATCCTGATGCTTGGAGCCAGAGTGCACGTTGATCCTTGCTAAGAACTGTTGATGTATCGATGTTTATATTATCTGTCGTGAGTGACGGGGCACGCAGAGTGAACATGAGCTTGTTCGTAATCTGCGGGCTCTCAAGGAAGGGGTCCATTTTAACAGCTCCGCCAACTGTGCATTGTTCGCCAAGAATCCCCAACGAATTATTAAGCCACACCACTGCGGTAGAACGTGACGGCGAGGCCCCGATGTCAAAGAGAGTAAACCCCGGGTCGCACTGCACTGTCACCACAACATGCGGTTGCAGTGAGGTGGGAGCGTCAAACGGGCGTGTGAACTCGTCAACTATAAAACGGACAAGTTGCACTGCGGATGTGGAGTTGTCGAGAGGCAAAATAAGCTCATCACTCGGGACGTATAAACTTGATATCGGGGGGCCGTATCCATTGCTTCGACGGATGCATGACACTTGATTGTATGACATGCGCTGCGTGGAAACACACGTGCACACAGCGTCACCGTCGAGCGGGGATTCAACCGCCAATGTAGCGTAACTTCCACTCGGACACGAAAGACACGTCCCGGTGGCCGGCGACCGCTGCGACCCCAGCCGGCAGTTTCCCTTCGCCGTCGTGTGATACTGCCGTGCCTGGTGCTGCAGCCTTCCGGTCGTGCCTGCCAGGTCCGCCATGCAGGTGGAGACGGCAAACAGTCCTGCGGCGAAGCTGGCGTTTGCAGGGGTTGGGAACAACGGCGCCTCTTCGGGCAGCCAACCAAGAGGCGGGAGGGAGTCGCTCTTAAGAAGAAGATGGTGAAGTTCTCCAGGAATATACTCAAAAAATTTGGGAAGACGATTTGCGGAATTACGTCCAACAAACTCCACTTGCGACTCATATACTGCCGTCCATCCTCCCACTGCTATCTGCTGGTGATTATCATTATGATTGTTCTTTGCAGGGGTGGAGGGAGGGCAGTCTGCGCTCGCAGTGCGTCGAGCCCCGGGATGGACAAACGGCTTACCGAGTACCTTGCCATTCACAAAAAACAGCACCTCCTCCAAGGACGGATCCCACGACAAGGAGACGCTTAGCTCCACCTCGTCACCGGTGGGACACGACAGGCAGCCGTCATGCAGTGTCCAGTTCTCGCTGAAGAAGACATCGGAAGAAAAGGAGGCATTCCACACAAGCTGCATCGTGATGGTGGCGGCTGTCGGGGGTGACGCTGGTGTGGTGGGGTCCAAGTAAGAGATGAGGTACCACGACCAGCTGTCAGGAATCACGGAGACCAACTCATACGCAACGGCAGTAACTCCCTGCAATTTATTTTTCCCGTATTTTTCAACATGATGACTGCGGATGGCACTGAGGAAGATGGTCATTGAGATTTGCACAGTCGACCCCATCGTCGTCGTCGTGTCACGCCCGCACCATCGCAGAGGCGGTGGTAGATGTGAGATTTCTTCAGATACCATGCGGCGACGAATAGCAAACGAGCAACTCTCTGGGTGATCTATTGCACCACTGCCAACAAACTTCTGGTACGGTGTGAGTACAGGCCCAATAAGATCGGAAGGAAGTATACATTGCTCAAGTTTCCCGTTGTGATTGTAGAAGCCAGCATGGAACTCACATACCCCGTCCAGGAGAAATGTATACGGGTCTGCACAGTGATAGCGACAGCTCTCAGTGGAAGAAGGGCGAAGGCCAGTTGGAACACAAAGCGCGCCCACAGGCTTGTCCCTGCACTCGTGCATGACCCCGTCTCCTGGGCAGTAGATGAAGGAGCCATCCCCATTTACACAGTCGACGCAGTAAAAACCGTCCCGCTCCATAGCAAACATCCCTGCAGGGCACTTCTCATTGCCATTGAAGGAGAAATTCTTGGGCACAACCCCCACCACGCCCGGAGGAAACGGTGGAAGTTGGTCTGCAGGGAGGGGGCAGTCAAAAAGGCCTTTTTGTACCGACGACGACGACGACGAGCATGTCGCCTGCACGGCACTTAAGCTGAGAGAACCGATGGATGGCCAAAAGAAGCGGTATTCCACACGGCGTGCGCTCCCCGTGTTCACAATGACGGCGGCGTTGGCATTATTGTCTGAAACACGGAAATCCAACTCTGCCTCGGCGGTGGTCTGATCTTCAAAACAGACTGCAAGGGGCGACACCGCCGGGGGATTGACAAGGAAAAATCCACTGAGACACTTCCACACTTTCATGCTGACGAGTTCACCGTTAAACTTCATCCATTTCTGCTGCACGGTGTCACGCAAGTATGTCATGTCGGAAAAGACAGCCAATGCATTCACGGTCTCCAGCACCCATGTGGTGGTGTCGTCCTCAGCAGAATGCGGTGCGGGGTTCACTTGCAGAAAAGCCAAATCATCTAAAAATGCGGCTCCAATGGCGAGAGATGCGGCAGCGCACACTGCGGAATCCATCATGCTTTCTTTTCCTGCACCCGCACCCTCCTGGCCCTTCGTCGTCATTGTATTGAACATTTTAGACATGGCGTCCAGCACCTTGATGGTAATAGTCTTCACTGTGACGTCCTTCGGAGAGGAAATCCATCGCTGCACATCACTCACGACACTACACGACGAAGAGGTGGTTGTGCCAAGCCAACCCTGTAGCAGAATCCACTTGTTCTTCACCAACAATTGATGCTCCCATAGTAATATATTCAGCTGCTGCTGAGTGTGTCGGATGACCTCCTTGTACTCTTCACTGGGTAAGTCTGTCTTGCTTAATAGTAGAATCTGCTGCAGTTTGACCATGTCAACCGTAAAGCTGATGGAGCGAGCGATCATCTCTCGCACTTGCGCCCTTTGGGGAAGATGACGAATGATGTATTTTGATAATGTATCTCCAGCCGTCCCTGTGTATGTAAACGTCAATGCCTCCTGTTCCTCACGGAAGCACTCCTCCGCAGTGGAGTTGAGAAGAGCCATACAAGGAGGTTCCTGCATTACGGTTCGGTCCTTTGGAGATACATAGCAGCCTCGCAATGCATCCAGCACGCCAACAGGTCGAAGTTCAGAGGGCGGAGATGAGACTTTCCTATATCCTCCCGCGTCGTACAGGACGCCAAAGCGCAGGTCAAACTCCGCAAACGTCATTGGATGCGGTGCCTCTTTACGTGTTTCCACGCAGACAAACATTCGGCCGTGTGGGCCTGATGAAGTGTACGCCGTGCCGCCCACCCCGCGCATTGGTGCCAGAACGCCTTCCACCAAGAGCATAGTGTCCACAACGAGAGCGGGCTGCGGAGACTCCATGAAGGCGAGACACAGGAGGAAGAAGAAAAATGAGGAGAACAAGGTGTACAAAACAAGAAGGAATCTCAGTGAGCTCATTAGTGAAATTCGCCTTCTATTGGCCACCACGCAATATGCCCTTGTCCTCAGAGTCAGCTGATGAACTACTTCCACCTCTCTTCTTCTTTTTATTTACTTATTTATACCACTCACATGTCACAGTCAAGTATATAGAGTAGTCATGAAGACATAAATAATGCACATATACATAAGGAGAGAAAGAAAGATATAGTTTAGGCAGAGAGAAAAAAAAAAAGGGAGGGTTGGGGAAGACAAAGTGAAGGGAAATGAAACAATAAAAAAGGGGAAAAGGGGGAAATAAAACACAAGGCATGTAATAGTAGATATGTGATGTATCGATTCATTTACTTCGTCCGTCTCTTCTAGAAAAAAAAAAAAACGTGTGAAAAGAACAAACACGTTGACCGTATTCAGCACAGAAAATACCGCCCCGCCCCCACTCCTTTTTATTCATCAACAGCAATTTCTCCATCATGTAATATACTATATGATGTAAATTCTGCTCCTGCTCACCATGCATGTCCGTCTGTCTAGCTGTGCCTGCGTGAGGCAAGTACATACATATACATACATAGGCATATATATGTGTATATCCCGGCATCATTAGAGGTACTCCTTCCGCAGCATCTGACGGTCTCGCTGAAGAATGTGCTCAGTGGTGTCCACGCCGCCCTCGTCGTGGAGGTGCTCATCGAGAAGAAACATGTCGTCATACGGCGAGTTCACGTCGTCCCAGTAGCAGTGCGTCAGACGTTCCACGGGGATGTCTTGCATGTCGAAGTGGCTGCTGGTCAAACTGTCGTTGCAGCTGTCGTTGCGTGTATTGCGCACACCACGAAGAGACGTGAGAAACGCGACGCACTCCGCGACCGTCGGGCGAGGCGCCAGTGACGAGCCCAAGGCCGGTATGCGTCGCAGCATTGCCTCCTCCTCTTAGGTACGGGAGATGGTGCCCTCGCTGCTTTCTTGCGGCACAGTCAAAAGAAAAAAAAGGAAAAGAGAAAAAAAGAAAAGGGAAAAAAAAAAGCGTAGATATAAATATATATGTATATATGTATATATATATATATATATATATATATATATACATAAATAAATATATATGCGTACATGTGGGCGGTAGTCACTGTGAGCAGGGAAGAAGAAAAAAAGTACGAAGCAAAGAGAAAGAAAAAGATGGCATCATTGCAATATGAGCACTTATGAAGCAAACAGGTATCCATACATATTCATTTTATTTTCGATTTTCCCCACACCCCACATTGCACTGTTCTTGGATTGAACTTATTTCATTCACCACTACCACCACCACCTCCTCCTCCCCACACACATACACACCTTTTTTTTTGGTGTTGGAGGCTCAAAAAGACACGGGATGTGTCTGTACATTCCTTCCCCAATCCCCATTTACTGATCACATCACAATTTGCTTTGCCTTTGTTATCCTCAGAAAACACGCGGATGTGGAGTTCCGATCAGACGATGCAATTCCTCTGCGCGGTAGCCCACAGAAGAACACATCGTGTCAAGAAAACACGCCGCAAGAGTCTCTGGATGATGTTTGGTGGTGGGCAGTGCGGAGGCGTAGCGTCTACTCGTTCTGCTCAGTGGGTCTCTCACCACTGCAGAAGCATCATCAACGCCCGTGCCAATCCCACCACTTCTACCAAGATTGGTCGCACTGCTGCATCTGTCACCAGGAGTCGTCATCGTCATGCCGTCGCCGTCCAACAACAACTGTTGATATGTCGGCAGCTCAACTGTCGCCATGTACTCCGGTGCGTGGCGCTGCGCGGGGGATATGTGGGAGAGCAAGTAGGCCATCGACGGTCTTGAAATGGACCTAAAGTGGGCATCGAACAAGGGATACACTTGTGCAATGATGTCGTTTATGCACAGTCGCACGAAAGTCCCTTTGGAGGTCCACCAAATGACGGCTGTCTCCGTGCAGAAAGGCTGGTACAGTTCATGCGGCGTCTTCACCGTCGTGTTCGCGCTCCGGTTGCTGGTATTCCGCAGGCTGGAGGTGGAGGCGTTGCGAAGAAGAAAAGGCTCCAGTAGAGGCAAGCCAGTAAGGCGTGCCAACACAAAGTTGTAGTGGACATCCCAGAGATACGCCCCGCTCGTGCAGAACAACAGGACAAGTGGCAGCCCATTCAGTGGGAGTACTGCACGCAAATCCCCCACTCCTCGCAAAAATCGCACCGTCGCTGCGTTGGTGAATGCCGTCGAGGGAATGCCTCGCACATGCGCCAATGTAACAGGCGCTCCAGACCCCGGCGGTGTGTCCACAGCCTGTAGCACCATCCCGCAGCGACCTCCTGCGGAGGGATATAACGACGTCACACGCATTGGATGTGACTGAAAGAGTGAAGCAAACACCATGGATGTGACGCCAGTACCGTCCATCAGGTATATAGAACCTCCGTTGCATCCCACCGCCACAACACTCCCATCCGCTGATACCACTGCCGCCGCAGCAATTCTGTCAGACAACAGCCCCCTGTACAAACCAGAAAAAGGCGTCTGTTTTATGAGAGTTGTTGAGGTTTCAGGTCGGTTGTCTGTGCGTTTCGATTTCAAAGCTTTGGCACCGGACTTGGCCCTGGCCCCGGAACGTTGGGAACCAGGCGCGCTGTTGTTGGCAACGGCGGCAGCAGCAGCCGTAACGGTAGAAACGGATCTTTTGAGTGGATATTCAGCGCATGATGGTCCTGCCACGAGTATAGTCTTCAGTCGCTCCAATCCATTTCTGCTAATTGTCTTCAAAGGACATCGCGTGTAGTTCTTGCTATTCACCCACACCATCAGACAGAGCGGGTACTGTGCGGGAATTGTCACCTCCGTGTCGTTCAGCGGCACGCTCAGCGAAAAGGCCGTACGCACGCCCGCCGGGGGCCACTCCGGCATGAAAAAAACACGCCCATGATGCTCGTCGCTGAGACAGCCGTCTACCACCACGCAGGAGGATGTGTCCAGCACGACTCGCTCCGGATCACTGCTCAGCACATGGCGCAGAACCTCCAGCGGTGGAAGTGCGGCAATGGCGACAAATGCATCGTTGTTAAACCCCACAGCAATATACTTCAGACAAGGGGAGAACTGCAGTGAACTCACTGAGCCATTCGTACACCAGTCAGAGACACACATCTCGATGATTCGTTGTTGTTGCTTATTCCTCAGCATCAGAGGAGTTATGCATCTCCTCTTCAACGACACCACGCGGACAAACACGGACATCTTGCAGGCGACTGCAACGGCCCACTGTTTCTCCGAGAAGGGCCTACAAGAGAGCGCAATCACAGCTGTGGCGTTCGGTGTCAAGGGAGGAATTTCAATGGTTTCAAAAGCACCATCAGGTTCACTATTATACATCAGCGCAGCCCGCCCATTGGTGAAGCCACAGAGCATCACATCATGATCAAAAAAAACAGCAGAGAGAGTACTACTTCTCGCTGAGGAAGAACCATTCGTTGCCTTTCCACTAGGGCTACTCGACATCGGTGCGATAACACCACTCTGTGTAATGAGTTTGCAGGGGATTTCCACGTCGGGTGGGTTGCTCGCCGCAATACTTGTGTAGGGTACATTCATCTTTTCATGCTCAGAGGGGCGCTTCGATGTTGCCTGATCCAAGGCGTCATTGACGCACTTCATCACAATTTTCGTGAAGAAACGAAAAGGAGGAATGACGTCATCGTACAGATACTGCATAGTGAGAGAGAGGGAGAGATAAAGAAAGATGGACAAAAAGTGAAAAAAAAAAGGACAAACAAAACAAAACAACTTTTTCTTTTCTTCTCTCCTTCACCCTTACCCACAGTGTGTAATCTTCCCCTTATTATACCAAGCAGAATCACGAGAAAGAATGGAGAAATGGAACGAAGGAAGGATTGATAGAAAAAAAAAAGCCAAAAGAGAGAAAAACAGAAAGGCAGAAAGATAGATGGTGATTTCTTTTTCGTGTCGTTGTTTCCCACCTATAAACAGTGAGAGGCAAAACATATAGTTGTCAAGAAATTGAAGCAAAGCGAGATCGAGACAGGCATCATTAGATGCCACATCAACTTCTCCATCTATTCACCTCAGAGCAACGTCTCAGAAGGAATACACCAAGGAAAGAAAAAAAGCAAATTATCGCACTACATAAGGCGTGCCCACACATATGTGCACACAAGGATGATACTCATTTCAAGTCAAAGTCATCCCAGCTCTGTTACACCACCATGAACTCCCACGTCTCTTTTCTACCCACACTCAGCTAACTACACTCAACACGGGTAACATTCTCGCCATGATTTCTTTGTTCAGTTACTTTCCCCCTCCCACACTCACACACATTTCTCATTAGTTATCACTAGTCACTATCACTGCTGTCGAAGAGTTTGGATTTTTGCGAGGGATGCGTCTCATCATTGGCGCCAGTTCACATTTTCGTCGTCGCTGGAGGAGCCAAAGAGATTCAACATTTCCGCTGTTCTCTGTACAGCTGGTGGTGGTGGTGGTGGCGGTGATGCTTCTACTGCCGATGCTTTTGCAGTTGCAGAATCCGCACCGCTACCAACTCCTTCGCGGCCCTGCTGTTCTGCTTCATCTTCCTCTTCCTCTTCACCCGACACATCGTTGTCAGAGACTCCTTCCTCTTTAGCTCTGGCCGCCCTCAAAAGACAAAGCGCCTCCCGCTAAACCCCACGCACTCCTCATCGAGTGCGGCGCGTGTCGACATCCACGACGCGCTCAGCTCCCGCCGGGCCCGCAGCTCCGCAAGGCAACATGTATTGATCGCCCCGGTCAACTCCATGTATTCATCAAATATCGTCTTCAAAGTAGTCTCCACTTCACTCAGCAGCTCATGCCTCTTCTCCATATGATGGGCAAAAAATGTGAAGAGATCCCCAAATAAAGATTCCATCTCCCGCACACTCTCAAACCGTTCACATGTCTCCACCGCATTAAGTTCATAATGGACACGTCCTCCACGCTCTATCCACAGACGCCGCACCGCCTCTAGTGTCTCCTCCTGCTCCACCAGCAATGGTTCCACACAGTCAAGGTAAGCAGCTTCAGATCTGCTGCGATAGGGAGATAACATCTTCTACTCCATCCATTCAAAGCAGCGTCACATTGACTCCAGCCCCTCTGCCTCCGGGTTTCGCTTCTCAAAACTGAAATCCAATTTCTGGCCCTTCTTGAAAGCGTCCAACAGTTGCAGCAAATCAGACACTCCACCTGAGACTCCTTTAGAAACAACAGACTCCCCCACTTTCATGTGCTATCACAAAAACTAGCGTGCATACTCGTCTGAAGTTCACACTTAATACTGTGCTCGCTATTTGAAGATATGGCCCCTACGCACGAAGTTTCACGGCTATCATTGTAGCATACCAAACTATACTTGGGAAGGCTCCCCGGAAGTCCAGCGATGGCGCAGGCACAATTCCCTCGCTTGCCCGTCCTCTCTCATCCACGGTCTCGAACAAGGCGACAGGTGTGACTCATAATTACCCTCTGCTGCATACTCACTCAGGCAAATAAATTCACAAAAAGGAATGAAAATGCAAATGAAAGGAGGAGTCTTGGAACTGGAGAGATGAAGTCATGCATACATCTCAAAAACATACATACATGTGCACACAAGGGCATTGATATTCAAATCTGAGATAAAATAAACTCCACGACAACTCGTCAATAGTACACAAAACGAAAACGCAGGCGAGAGAGAGAGAGATAGAGAGAGAAAAGAGAAAAGCATGTTTACTGCGACAGTCCCCGTCGTGGAAAACGCGATCCACCTCCGGGTAAAATTGAACAGGGTGAAAAGCAAGCAATGAGCAGTGCGAAGAAAGCCAATATGTTGGAAAGCACCACCCATATCAGCAATATGGTGTTAGAGCCGTTACGGTTGGTTGCCTCTAGTAGAAGCGAGAGGCGTGACTCTATCATATCCATCTCCTTCTTCATCTCCAGAAACTTCTCGCGGTACTCAATAGTAAACCGTAGCATGTCTTGAAGACGTACCCCAACATAGCCAAGTGACACTTCAGTGTGTTCAAGTCTGCTCATCGTATTCTTCTGCCACCCAAAATACCCGTCTACCACCTGCTGCAAAGACTTGAGCTGTTTACTCATTTGTGTGAGGATCTGCAGGGCCGTTCCGCCCTGAAAAGGTTTAGACGGCAGCGTCGTCTTGTTCGTCACGTGCGGCTTGGATGGGCACTTGCACCATGAGCGTGCCTCATAAATATGATGGTCACGTGGCATGCATGTCAATAAGGCATTGTCGACTCGCTCCGTGTTGTCACAGTACGTTGAGGAGTTCACAACGACGTAATTCCTGTCATCATTGTTCAGGTTATTCATACCACTCACATCCTCAGAAACGATGCTAAGAATCTGCGGAGACAGCCTCTCACTCTCCGTCTCTTCTCTCATTCTCATTTTTTCCTTTAATAAGTCCAACTCGGCTGCAAAACCGTTGACGTCTGCGCCCACCCCCGCGTGCACAGAGTGCCCTGAAATTGGCAACCACGGCGGGGCGGGCAGAGCTTTCTCCGGCGGGCGCTGCAGCTGCTCGTCCACGTCGACGTACTCCTCCGTCAGCGTCTCCAGCACATCAACACCGAACGCCTTGAACGACGTCAGTGTGCACCACGAGTCGTCGCTGTGGGACGTGGCCCACAGGAGGCGCAGGAACCGCACCGGCTCCTGCGGGGAGACGTCGAAGTGCTGCGTCCCGCGCCACGGACTCGCCTCGAACTCGCCCAGCACGCGCCACTCGTTCGTTGGGTACTTCTTGCTCCCGAGCAGCGTGAAGTTCTTCACGCCCGAGCTGAAGTGCTCCATGTTCACCAGCGTGATGATGCGCACCTCGATCTCGCGGATGAGCTGCACCGTGATGAGCTTCCGCGCTGCCCCGCAGTCGCATATCATGTACTTCTCCTTGTCGTCATTCAGCACAGACGACGCGCCCTTGCACGACCGGCTAAAGTCAGTTAGAGTGGCTCCCAAATACGCGGATGCATAATTTGTCGTAAAGCCGGGAGTTGCCCCGGGCTTCTTTTCCTCCTGCACCCTATTACTGTTCGAGTCCAGGGAGAGAAGACCACACGTCACACCCATCACAATGAGCGACAAGAGGGTCAGTAAGCGATCCGTCTTCATTTTTTTCCACAGACGTGCGGGATTTTTATATCTGTATATATATATATATATATATATATATATACAGTTCTGTTTGTTGAAATGGGAAAGGAGAAGAGAGGGAAAAATATACAAGAGTGTAATTATTTCTTTTTTCCAAGGAATAACAACACACAGACAAAAAAACAAGGAGAAAAAGAGAGGAACGAAGACCCTCATGGGGTGTAAGCTGGGGGGGAAAAAAAATGTGCTGCGAACCACCAAAAAAAAAAAAAACAATAAAACCATTTATCGCACAATGGGACTATCCCACATCACATAACTAACTACAAATGTATCTTGAAACTTCTCTTACTTCCAGCAAACACTTCTCTCTCCTTTTCGGGTGTTGTTCCCACCCACCCTCCTTCTTCACTTTTAAATGTATATATGGGTGCAGGTTTCTTTCCCCGTTCTTTTTTTTTCTCTCCATTGTTCACACTACTTGCTGGTATTAGCAGCAGTGTCCATCTTCTCCAAAACTTCAGTCGATGGCCCTGTCGCCTCAAACGCACGGCCCGTGGGAGATTCTGCGTCGCCGAAGAGCCTATCGAACTCCTCGTCAATTTCTGCCAAAATACCTTTGGACGCTGCCGCGGTATTCTCCAGCGGTGGCTGCGGTGGTGGTGAAGGAGACGACGAGGCCTCAGCGCTGACAAGAGTCCCCTTCACGATCCGCTCGCCGTCGTGGCGGGCCACAGCCGTGCCGCTGTACACAGGCACACTTGTGATGAGGTCAAAGTCATCCCCGTCCCTGTCATCGGCATCATCTACGCCTAGTGAGAAGACATGTTTCGTGGGCGATGTCTGCCTTGTCTGCAGTGAAAGACCTCCACCATTATTATTATTATTATTATTACTATTATTATTATTATTACTGCTGACGGTGTTATTCGCACTTGTAGTTGTTGGGAGGTTTGTTGTAGGCGGTGAACTGCTGTTGGAGGAGAATCGATTGCCCACACGCTGCATTATGCTCAGCCCCCACGACTTCGCCGCCAGCACCTTATCCCTTGCTTTGGTTCCCAGCTCCTCCGCCTTCTGCCGTGCGACTTCCTTGTCAATCTCGACATGTGGCAGTCGCTCCATCAGATTTTTCTTCAACGCCTCCAAAGTGTTCGTAATCTCGTTTCGCGTCAACTCATCGATGGATGTGTGTACGACTGTTATCGTCTTCGCCTTGATCAGTGGGATAATTCCTCGGAACCCACCGATGCTGACGTACGGGAACCCACACTGCATGAGGTGGAGCGACATCACTTTGAGCAGGTTAAACTCTTCATTGATGGGGCGGCCGGTGCCGAAGATGCAAAAATGGGTTCCCTTAATGTCCCTCAGCGACACAACAACATTATCGAGCTTCTCGTTGTCGAAGCCGATGTCATCACCGATATGAACGGCACTCGGAAGCCGGGCGAAGTCAAAACTTTTTCGTGACCGACAGTCCAAGAGAACATAATTAAGTGCCGCTGAGTTCACCGGCGCAGAGGAGGAGGAGGTTTGAGTGGCAAACGATTCGGCAAAATCGGAACGTTCCAAGGGCAAGGCTGTGTAGGCAGTGTAGTACTTTTCCAATGCTTCCGGGCTCTTGTTAGCAAAGCCCTCATCAGAAAACAGCAAGGCATCAATCACACGTCGCGTGGAATGCGGTGTATTTCGATACGCAATATCTGCATTCTGCGCGAGTGACTTCCCAGACCTCAGTGAGAGAAACGAAACGGGTCTGCCGTCATGCAACCCAGGATCCACCGCCTCTTCCTTGCATGCAGGCAACACAAAATTAACAGACATAAGCCCATTCGTTAACTCTTCATTTGTTTCCATGCTAAGAAATCGCTGGCGGTGAGCTATAAAGTAAGAGAGTGCAAAGTAAACTGTCATTGTGGGGTCCCCCACAATTAGTAGCCAGTCCCACAGGCAGAGCGCTTCTTGGAAATTGTGGTTGTGGTTGTGGTTGTTATTTTTCATCACAAAGAGCCGCCGCACCCAATCCAAAAGAAACGCCCCGATGTTGACAGCACGCTGATCGAGGTGGCGAGATAACTGCGGGTCGTGGTACTGCAGCAAAAGCCGCAGCAGCGGCAGAAGTGAACCCTCAAAGGCGCGCGAGGCGGCGGGTATAACAAAGTCCTTCCGCAGCGCATCGAGCAGTTCATAGAGACAAGAGAGTTTTTGCGGGCCCGGCGGCAAGTCTGCCGCGGCGATGACTGTGGCGAGCGCGAGAGTGATGCCCGTCATCTCCTCGTCGAAGTGGCACCCCGTCGCGGCGGAGAACATGCACACGAAACCCTGCAGCTCCGCCTCCGTCAACATCGCGTCGTCGCCCATCACTTCGCCCAGCCGCCCCGCGATGCCCTTCTCGACATCGCCCGCCCCCGCTGCGTGCTCGCTGAATGTCTGCGGGGCGGCGGGAAGTGTCGGCGTGTCGAGCAGCAGGCAGCGGTACAACTGGTAGCGCCGCCGGCCGCAGAGGCGCGACGACACGTACGGGACCTCCACGCAGGCCCCCTGCAGCGCGGCGAGCGGCACGACGCCAGGCCCCGCCGCCCCCGACTTATCGAGCAGCTCAAACAGGCGCAGCTCCGCCGTGCTCATGTTGTTTTCTTTTCCTTTTTTGTTTTGTTTTGTTTTTTGCTTTGGTGAACAGTAACGATTTAATAAATTAAAAAAAAAACGGAGAACAAACCCCCCAGCTGGAAAAGAAGAAGAAAAAAGGAAGGAGAAAATAAAGGGAAAAAATGCATCTTGTCACCAGAGCACCCAGCCAACCTCCGTTTGCCTTTTCTCCTTTGGCTGCATTATTCCCACACATCCTTTACAGGAGAGCCCTTCCCATGAGTACTGTCCACATCAAGAGAAAAAAAAAAAAAAAACAGCCAAATAGCAAAAAAAAAAAAGGTGCGGGAGAGAGAGAGAGAGGGATGGGGCACGTGACTCAGCAAAATCCTCTAAATGATCATTTTGAGCACATCCTCGTCGGTGTTTTCGTCCAGGACAAGAGCGGGAAGACTGCGGTCCTCCGTCAGAAACCGACGCGCGGCCTCCTCGTCGTTCAGTGCGCTGCTGGGGCACTCCCGCCTTGTAATCGGCGCAATATTTTTTCCTACCACCCCGTCGCGCCAAAACAACTCGTGGCCCAACTCTGTCGACATGAGCATGAGCCGCAGGAGAAAACTGTTGAAGTAGTCCGCCTCACCCTCCGCAACGCAGTGCTGGCGAAGAAGCAAGACGCAGTCCGTGCACTTGGCGTACTGCGCATCCTTCAGGCTGCAGCGGAGGAGCCGCAGGACAATATCCGCCAACTCGTCCATTGCGCGCTGGACGCTGACAGACTCGCGGGACCGCACCATCGCCTTAAAGGAAGAAACGGGGTCAACGTTCGTCACGTGCGACGCGCCAGAAACAAAACACGGCACCGTTACAACGGTTGAAAGGGTCTGTGCGGACACGGCGTCTGATGCGTCCACGTCACTGGGCGCAGCAGCAGCAGCAACGGGCAACTGAGACCAGCACAGCCTCTGTTCACCCATCGCGTCATTATTCTCCTTATTCGAGATGTAAACAAAGGTGCGGCTGCACGCCTCTAGTTTCTCCCTCACATTTGCGTGAAGGGAATCCAATCCATTTCCCAGCACACTGAGGGCAACGGGTTTGCCCTGTGCTCCGCTCAGGAGCGGATTTAATACCTCACCGTCACCATTGCTCTTCACAGGTGTTTCCCCCTCATGTGGGTGATGGATGGGTTCAACGTTATCGTCATGTTTCTCCCCTTCTTGTTCTTCTTCAACTTCTTCTTTGTCATTACAGCCACGACGCAGTTTTGCACGCAGCGCCGCATAATACTGCTGAATGGCCGGATTAAATGTCTCTCGTGGCCGCAGGACATCTTTGCCCACCGTCATGTCCTCCACAATCGAGTCGATAAGTCTTTCCTCTTCCGCATCGTCTTGTATCTCCTCAAAGTCGGAGACATGTAAAAAGCGCACATCCTCCGCGAAGGGGAGTGGAGAGAAAAAAAGAACATCCCGCCGCTCGTTGGTAGAGGGCACGCAAAGACCGAGTACGGGATCTGCATCTTGCGTGCGAGTAAAGCGCACAATCATGGCCCGGTTTGTTGTGCTCATGGCCCTCACAATGCTGCGGAAGGCCTTCGCCCCCACCATGTCGTCCGGCAGCGGCACCAGCACCTTCACTCCGCCCAGTAGTAGATAGACAGGCACCTGCTGCAGAGGAACAAATCCAACGGCATCCAGTGACTTCGGCCCCTTTATCTTCATCGTCTCCAGATCTGCATCCGTGCACGGGATGAGGCTGCGACCGTAGCAGTACGCCCTCACAATATCACTCTGATGCAGCGGGGCGGTGTCGTCGCCGAGACTCCGGAAGACAGTCCTCGTGCACACATCCTCCCCAGCCGCTGTCGTCCTCTTCAGCGACGGCATCCGCTCCTCTTGGGACTTGGTAAACATCTGCGTCGCCAGGCGCACGTCGCCAATGGTGAGAACTACCTTCACGAGGGCACGCTGACAGATTTTTCGTCGCTGGGGTGAGTTGACGCTCTGCAGCGCCTCCTCCAGCGATGTCACCATACTCGCCCCTCCAAGTAAAGAGCACATGATGTGCAATACACGCTCGTTCTCTGCCTTGATGGATAGGTCCGTCAATTTCTCACCCCCATCACCCCCAGTGCCACTATTATTATTATTATTATTATTATTATTATTATTATTATTATTATTATTATTAATCTTCTCTTCATGTTGGCTACACGCACCCGACATCTCAGTAAAGTTAATGCCGATGACAACTAACGACACGCCCTGCTCTTGAAATGACTGCAGGAGTGTATGCATCTCGCCTTTCCGCGCCACGTCGGTACGGGCGTCCGTCAGCAGATACACAACACGGTGGTAGGACTTGTTTGCTGTCCTCTCGCGTAGGAGATGGTCACACACAAAAAGTGTCTCCAGAAAATCAACCTCATGGCGCTCTTCTAGCGGCGATGAGACGTGCGACAAGATCTTCACAAAGTCTACTGTGGGCGCGGCAAAGGCACACGGCACGGAGATGTGTTTGAATTGCGCCCCGTCCGTCTTCTCGCTGCCAGCGTGATAGAGTGGGTTGTGTGAATCGCTCGTGCCGGCTAGGACCAACGCCATCTCGTCGTGGGGCGCGAACATCATCGTTGTCTCCGCTGAGCGTTGGCACAAGTCCACCGCCAAAGTCAACGCGGCGGGAGGGCAGTTCACATCAATCGCAAATACTGATGCCGATCGAAGTGACATTGTCCCCCCTCCCACCTTTCTATTTTTTTTCTTTTATTCTTCTTTTTCTATTTTAATACGTCTATCTATTCTCCACCCTTCACCAGTCTTTATTAATACGTGTGAGTGTGGGTATATATATATATATATATATATATATATATATATATATTTCTCCCCCGCCAACAGCGTCCTAGCAGAGAGTCAAAAGGAAAGAAAAAGCAAACGCAATCGTAATAAATAAATCAAAACTCATACACACGTGTGTACATAAATCATACCCACACACCACCAGTAATGAAAAAGAAAACAAACGTGTACGTACGCACATGGGATATATGTATGGTCATCAAATCAGTACAAACAGAAGAACAGGGTGAAACAAATTCATTTTATCCCTTTCGATTCGTTCTTCTCTAATTTCATTCCCCCTTTCCTTCCGTAGAAATATCTCCATACCCTCATTACCAGTAATACCACTGGCTTTTCCTTTCTGTTGTTGTTTTTTTCCTTTTCTTCTCATCTGTAGGTCACAGGCTACTTTGCGAGCCTCTTCTCGAGAACGGACTTCTCCGCATGCAGCATGCGAATGGCCTTCTCGGCCTTTGACTGGTAGACAATGAGCTCCACGCGCTCCTGCGTCAGCGCCCGGATGCGCCGCTGCGCCTCCTCCAGCTGGTCCTGCAGGCACGCGTCGCCGCCCCCCCGCGCGCTGCCGGACTCCGACATGGCCGTCTGCGAGTCCTGCCCCTGCGTGGAGGTGGCCGCGCTGTTCGCGGCGGCGACGCTGATGTACTTCGTCCCCTTGAGCTGCGCGAGCTCAATGCCGAGTTCCTCCTGCCGCTGCGTCCAGCGCTTCGACTCCATCTGGTAGCGCAGCATCGTGTCGCGCAGCTTCTCCGCGAGCCGGAAGGCGGTGCGCTTCTCCTCCGCGAGCAGCAGCGCGAGTTTGAACCGCTCGTCGTTTACCGTCTTCATCTCTGCGTCGCGCTCCGCGAGTTTCTCCTGCATCTGTTTGCTGACGCTCTGCCAGCCCGACACGGCACTGTTACTCGAAGCAGTGCCGCCCCGCTGCAAGCTCTGAATCTCGTCCCGCAGCAGGCCGTTCTCGCTGCTGAGCAGCTCCAAGCGGTCCTCAAGCGCGCGGATGCGGTCCTCGTACACTCTGCGCTCCTCCGCGAGCACTTCCTGCATCGTCCCGTCGTTCTTCGAGTCCATCTCCGCCATGAGCTGCAGGTAGAGTGCCCTGTAATTGAGTATCTCGTGGCGCTTCGCCTCCTGCTTGATCTGGATCGCCCGCTGGCCGAACAGTATGGCGCTCAGCGTCTCCTCCGTGGAGTCATCCGCGGGACTGCAGTTCACCACGATGGAAGTGTTGCCGTTGCCGAGCAGCGAGTACTGCAGAATGCGAGTCAGCTTGGACTCACGAAATGGCACGTGCTGTGAACCCTTCTCCGTCAGCGCCGCGACCACTTTCCCAAGCACGAGGAGACTTCCGTTGATGTGCGTGGCCTCACTGAATGTCTTTCCCTCCGCCTGCGTCCTGCTAACCCGCTCACTTCCAGCCAAATCACAAATAACAAGGCGCCCTTCTAATGCCGTTGCCGCCGTGTTCATCACCTCTCCCGGATTCACCTCCACCGCCTTCACCTTCTTGGAGCGAGTGATGTTGAAATTAAAAATTGTGTGGGAGCGGGAACTCATTTCGTTCATCATTGTGCTCGTCATCTCCTTGCGACTTAAGCCAGTGCGGAACAATTGCATGGTGTCTTCGTAGTTATTCACCTTCCTCTCAATGGGTAGCCCAGAGGACTCCGCGACCAGCTCCACATCGCCACACCCCTCAGGGCCAAGCTGAATCCGCACACGGCCCTTCTGCGCGTCCAGCAGATCCGTCAGTATTTCGTTGTACAACTGCACGTAACTCACACTGCAGCTATAGTCATACTCACTGTCGTCGCGAATGCGGTTCCACAGATCATGCAGCCCTTGCTGCAGCATACCGGGATTTTCCGGGTCCTCGTTGCTTATCGTGTACGTCTTGCCGGAGCCTGTCTGGCCGTACACAAACAGTACGCCGTGCTGGCCGTCAATGGCGGCGTCGACCGCCCCGCGCGCAAACTCATTGTACACTTCGCTCTGTGATGAGGTCGGCGTGAAGACTTTGTTGAAGAAGTACGGCTTTCCGATGTCCCTCGAGCCGCTCTTCCGCGACACAGTGACTTTCCTCGGGTCACTGGGGTCAAACGTTAAGTTCTTGCACGACGCCTTCGACTCGCGGGCGATGGGGGGACGCACACGAAGAAACACGGAAATGTTCTTCGGTGCTGTCTTGTTGCCCGCCTGATCCTTCATAGCTTACAATACCTAAAAAAAAAAAAGGAAAAAAATCTTCTCTCCTCTACTACTCATTGAAACAAAAGAAAAAGGAAAAAGAGAACAAAGTGCATATCCATCCACTCACACACTCACTACTCTCTACAAACATGCAAAAAAAATACGTGTGTACATAAATCATACCCACACACCACCAGTAATGAAAAAGAAAACAAACGTGTACGTACGCACATGGGATATATGTATGGTCATCAAATCAGTACAAACAGAAGAACAGGGTGAAACAAATTCATTTTATCCCCTTCGATTCGTTCTTCTCTAATTTCATTCCCCCTTTCCTTCCGTAGAAATATCTTCATACCCTCATTACCAGTAATACCACTGGCTTTTCCTTTCTGTTGTTTTTTTTCCTTTTCTTCTCATCTATGGTATATAGTCTTTCTGCTTCTCGTCATCTTATTCCGCATTATTTCCTCATGGGAAAAAGAGTTATACAAGGAGAGCGTAACGAACACACACAGACATATACACATATAGAGAGAGAAACCAATTTACACACCGTCCATCCGTATACATTAACGGTGTTATCGAAAGATTGTGGACACCGTAACAGTAATCTACAGTGGCAGTCTTTATTACTGCAGCCGTATACATGCATGCATACATACGAGCACGTACACAAAGAAAAAAAAATCAACATTTTAAGAAAAGTAAAAAGAATATATAAAACTACCACTAACAATGTCTACCACCAAAAGAGTAAAAAACCTCGCACGCATACAGAACGCTACTTCTCATTATTTATTGGCCTACACTCATCCCCACCTACCCATCTTCCTTCTTATCTGAATATATATACGCTCTTCTTGTCGTTGTTTTCGATTTTTTATCCCTTCACGCTTATCTTCTTCTTCTCACAGTGATGCTAGTCCGCCTTGACGTTACTGTATATTATTCTTACAAAGAGAAAGGAAGCAAGAAAGCCTACAGCGCCACTTAGCAACGCAAATGTATACGATGCCATCCCCATGTAACCAAAGAAGAGCAGAGCACTTAAAATTCCTTTAAGTGTCGAGTAACGGAAGTAGTAGAACACACTGTACAGGAATACCCACGCACCATAAGAAGCAGAAGTCAAGAAAGAGCGCCACCACCAATGATAATTCAATCGGTTGAGTTGAATGTATGTCTGGAAGACTGCTACCTGGGCAGAGATGACCATGGAGAGTATATACACCGCCAGGAGAAATCCAAACATATAATACATAGTTCCGTGCCAAACACTTCCAAAAATGTACGTGATTTCCACATGAGATGCGGAAAACGGAATCAAACCGGGGAGTAGTATAGTCAAGACTGAGTCAAAGTACCACGGCGCTGGCGGGATGGTGCGAGGGATGTTGTTTACCTTCGCGGGCGTTGAGAGGTTCACACGGAATCCGACGGCGGCGCCCAGCAGCAGGAGCGGTGTGGAGACTCCCTGCCAGAGCAGCAGGAGAGTCAGGAGTGAGTCCAGCGTGGCGGAGCTCGCGGCGTGGCTGCTGATGTGGACAAAGTTGAGTGCAAAGTAACCGAGGAACATCTGCGCCGGGTAGAAGAGACCTGCTGCGAAGATAATTTTCCACGACCGCATCTTCATGTATTTAATCAGCACCGCCGTGACGACGCCGTTGACAAAGCTGAAGATCACGAAGAGAAAGAGAAGCATCGTGGCCAATGTCCCGCGGCCCTGCGGGGACACGAATCCCAGGCAGGCAATGCAGAGCGTGGCCCCAACCATCATCGCCAGCTGCGTCCCCGTCCCAACGCAGATGGAGAGAAGTCCAATACCGCGCGGTCGGCGGAAAACATCGCCGTGAACGAGTTTCCACCCGGTTTCGTCCTCCTCCTCCACGTCTGGTTCGTTGTAGTAGAGAAAGTCGCGGCGGAGGGCGCGGATCAAGACGTACCACAGCACAATCGTCTGCAGGAGAATGATTAAGAAGAAATTTAGGATGCTAAACCAGTGAATCCGCGACTCATGCGTCGTCAACTTCATGAACAAATCCCACCGCGTTGACCACGTCAGAGACGATGACTGCACCCACTGTACGCTGTACGAATATGGTATCTGGTTATCTGAAAGAAGCAAAGGTTTACCAGATGCCAAATCTCCAGGATCGCAAATGGCCTTCGAGTAGCGCACACTCACTGTCGTGATCTGGAACCGTACAATACGGTACGATGTCTCCTCTAAATTAAGCGGTGCTTCCACAGGGTGGTACGAGATGGTGAAGATAAGATGATTATTTACCACTGAGGATCTAGTGGAGAAGATGGACTTGCGTCCATTTCCAATCCCTAAAAGAAATCCTGTCCGAACACGATTCCCTTCTTGCACAGCCCCGTCCTCCACACCAGGCAAGTCATCAATATACATGTTGCCACGGTAGCGACCTTCAATAAGTTTTTCCATTTGTTTTAAGTCCTTGGGAGACAGGTTCACGGTACACAGCGGCACACATGTCTCATTTTTCAGAACACTCACCTCGTACGGTGAGGCCTCAAGCTGATCACCAAATAATGCCTGCCCAATGTTGCGTCGACGGTCCTTCGACTTTCCCCGCGGCGGGCACCGCATCACGGATCCCCACTCCATCGGCATGAGCTTTCTACTGGACGTCAGCGGGCTCACCATGACTGTGATGTTGTCGCCCTTGTAGTATGAGGTGCCGATTGTTTTGAACACAGAGAACAGAGAGGCCTCCGCCGAGACAGCGAGGAGAAGTATAAATGTCGCCGCCAGGAGAAGGAGCCCGCGGGGAGCGGCGCGATGCATCATTTCCTCCTCTCTCACTCGGCAGAGACAGTGTACTATCGATAAAAGTGATAACTGTTTGTGCTTGTTGTTGTTGTTGTTTGCTACGCCTTCCCTCCTTCTCTCCGTGCCTTATTTCCCAAAAGCTTTACATTCCGCCAGATTCAACGGAAAAAATAAAAATAAAAGAAGAAAAGAAGAAAATAAAATAAAATAAAAACATGGGGTTGTTGGGGATGTTGAGGAAAAATCAAAAAGTCGCCAAGGTACACACGTCACACGGTGGGCTGTCTTGTGGGAGCAGACGAGGAGGTGTGTGTGGAAGTACAGTCAGATGTCACACATAAATCATCACAAAGAGAATGAGACAAAAAAAAAGGAAAAAAAGAAGAGAAGAAAAAAAAAACTACAGGAACAAAAACAACAACAGAAAACAAAAGAAAAGGCGAAGGGAGGTGTCACCCAGCCCTGAAGGTAAGAGCACAACAACAACACTTACACATTTTCTCTCTCTTTGCCTCTTCCCCCTTACCCCTCTTGTATACATACATTGCAGAGGGAGAAGAAACGAAGGGAAAGGGAAAGGAGGGTGAGGCAAAGCAAAGAAAGAAAGAAGTTAAGAGTTGAGAGGGTGTGGCAAAGGAGGAAAAGATATTAGGAAATAAAGAAAAAAAAAGTAAAAGACACGAGGAAAAAAAGGGAATATAACAATTACTGGCATGCCTACTCGTGTCAGTTGGGCATGCGCTCGCATAGAATATAAGATAATGAAGAGAAACGTCTCTTTCCTCTTTTTTTATTTCTCTTTGACTCGACAACAGTCAGCTGACGGTTGCTTTATCCAGCAATGGGGTATTTCGTAACACCACGCGTTAACTTACGACACCCTACTGAAAAAAGGGAGGAATAACCAAAAAAAAAACGAAAAAGAAAATAAATGAGAAGCGCACACAAACACACGCACACACACACACACACACACGCTTGTACATTTATCAAAGAAAAAGAGAAAGTGAGAGAGAGAGAGAGAGAGCTAAAACAAAAAATAAGAATAAGATAAATAAAAACGGAAAAAAACAAAAGAAGGTGTTTTCTTTTCCTTCTTGTCCCTATTGTTGTAGTCCCTCCGCTGCTGTTAGGTTTCACTCCAAAAAGCCACGACGAGAAGAAACATGCAACCTCACCGAAGAGAACAGCAAGAAACTATATGAGTGCGGCTCGTCCTGCTCCGCGTCACCCCTCAAGCACTGCGAGTTGCTCATGATGTCTGGCAGCGACGCGGCGACGCTGGTCATGAGCATATCGTTCATCTCGCCGTTGAATGTTCCCTGCGCCACGTCGGAGACGGACAGCACGCTCGTCAGCCCGAGTGCATTGTCGTCGGTCTCCTCGTCCGCCTTCCCGCCACTCCCGTGGGCCGCGGCCGCCGGCATCGGCAGAGGCGTCGCCGCGTGCGACCGCCCACGCCGCACAAAGGAGTTGTTACCGCTGATGTTATTATCACTATTATCATTGTCATCAGTTTCACGACGGGGGTCGTTGAAGAGCGGGTCGCGGAGGAGTTCGTCGGCGGTCACGCGCCTCGCGGGCACCGGCTGCACGCACATCGACACCACGCGCCGCAGCTCCGCGTCCGCAATCTCGCCGATGTGCGGCAGGACGCCGAGCGACACGCGGCGGTGGATCTGCCCAATATGCTCGCAGTCGTAGTACGGCGGCCGGCCTGTCGCCATCTCGAGTATGCACAGACCGAAGGCCCACATGTCAACCGCCGTGTCGTAGTGCCGGTTGTACATCTCCGGGGCCATGTACTCAGGCGTCCCAGCAACTCCCGGTGCTGACATCCTGCTGTTGTTCACCATGCATAGGCCCAGGTCGCCAAGCCTCACCTCACCTTTCTGACTATTGACAAAAATATTGCTGCACTTCACATCCCGGTGGATGATTTTGTTTTGGTGGAGATACTGCAGTGCGAGCAACGTTTGTCGGGCGTAGCGGACAATGGCCAACGGGCACAGGCGTCCATCAGGCAGCCGTCTGTAAAGATCTGTCAGTGTTCCCCCCGACATAAGTTCCGTAATGAATATGAGACGACGGCTCACGGTGTCCTCCCACGAGGCGTAGCACGGAAGGAAGTTCGGGTGATGCATGCAGCGCAGCAGAGCCACCTCCTGCTTTGCACAGAGGTCATTCCCCAGCGTGCATGTCATTTCGCACCATGCAACCTCCACCCCCCGCACCTCGTCCAACGCGGAATAAACCTCCTTGTAGCTGCCACTGCCAATGAAATTCAGCCGAATGTAACGGCCATCTGGACTCTTGACAGATGATGATGATGGTGATAGAGTCATGAAAGAAGTGAAGATATTCCCATCAATGTTCTCACTTCTACTCATTCTTGTTACCACCACAACTCCCAATGTATAACTTTCTTCCTGCCCGATAGAGAGAGAGAGGTGGTTAGGTGAGTGCGCTTATAACGAATGCGGCTACTCTACTGCGTGTATACGCAATGTCTTCCAAATGTATATATGGTTTATTCTCAAAGCCTTTCAAGCCAGTGGAGTTTATAAAGTCGCACCGCCTCACTATTTATATACGCTCAAAAAAAAAAAGCAGAAAAAATTTCTAGAATAACAAAAAAAAAGATATAATGTATATATGTATGTGTGTGGATATATACACTTTTTTTTTGCCTTCTTTTGTTATTGACTTCAATACAATTATATTATCCTGTTTGTGTTTGTGTGTATGTATGGGTGTGTGTGTGGTTATAAATGAAAAGAGAGACAAAGAAAGAAAAGAAAACGAAATTAACAGGAGAAAATGAGTCACTCTAATTTAGTTATACATATATACTCCATAGCGGAACTGTCAAAAGTCTTCTTCTTCCACCTCACTCCCATCCACCTTCGTTGGTGTTGTTGTCACTTCTGTCTTGCGATGAATCCAACTGTCAGTTATTGTATTTGAGAATCTCTTCTAGCAATAACTCCCGAAGTTGGCATGTGCTCAATTCACTACTGTCGAATTCCCAAAAAAACTTCTCCTCCGCCTCTGTCTCAAAATCCTCTCCACCACAGTTCGTCCGCACCTCCCGCAGCCACGGGTGTGCCAGCGCCTCCTTTGCCGTCATGCGCTCCTTCGGGTTGAATGTCAGTAGCTGGAAGATGAAGTCCTTGAACAGTGTGTACCGCTCCATATCACTTTTATCCTCAATCGCCTGCGTTGTTGTTGAAACATCAGTATACATCTCTTCTCCCATCTCCTCCTCCCCCGCGGCGCGGCTGATGGAGGCCATATATGCATCCCGCAGCCGCGGGCACACTGACTCGAGCGGCTGCTTGATCTTCGCCGGCAGCGAGCGAATGTACTCCAGCGCCTCCAGCGACTTCACGTGCGCCAGGTCCCGCCCCACGTCCGGTATCCCGAGCAGGTCGGTGATGAGGTTGAGCTGGTGGATGTAGTCGCGGCCGGGGAAGAGCGGCTGCCGTGTGAACATCTCCACCGCGAGGCAGGCGGCGCCCCACAAGTCGACCGCCCCGTCGTAGTCGTCGCCCATCAGCAGCAGCTCCGGCGGGCGGTACCACCGCGTGACGACGTAGTGCGTCATGTGCGGCCCCCTCCCGCGGGCGAGGCCGAAGTCGCAGAGCTGCAGGTCGCAGTCGGCGTTGGTCAGAATGTTCGCCGGCTTCAGGTCGCGGTGGATGATGTTGGCGCTGTGGATGTAGCGCAGCGCACACAGGAGCTGGTAGGTGAAGTACTGGCAGTGCACCTCCGCCAGCTCAACGGTGCGGGATCTAAGAATGGTCTGCAGGTCGGCGGACATGAGCTTTGTCACCATGTACACGTCTGAGAACCCCGGATCGGAGGGATGGAAGAGATTCTTGAGGGAGAGAATGTTGGGATGCTTCAGAAAGCCTAATAGTTTGATCTCACGCAGAATCCGCTTGCCGTCGACAAGGTCTCCAAAAACATTACTGATTTTCTTGATTGCAACCGCGTCTCCGGAGGTACTGTCCACCGCACTGCAGACAATTCCATACGCACCACGCCCCACCATACTCCGCACCTCATATCGTTGAGGAACCTCAACTTTTATCTGCGTGTTGAAGGTATACGTCACTTTACCCTCCGAGTCAGGCTCGGAAACGTAGGTCAACATTGTCCCAATGATGCTGGCTGTCACACAGGCCCTACTCTACACAACCACAAAAAAGGAAAAAAAGAAAAAAGAAATATTGTTCATATTATAAATATAATTGTACGTATATATCAAATCAACTATGATTTATTACTGTAATGGAATACAGTGTGGGAAAAGAGAAGAAGAAAAAGAGGGGGAAAAGCATTATGTATGTATGTGTATTTATATTCTTCAAAACGTCCACGGAAATGTACAAAATACCCACCACTACTCCTTCTTTTTTCTTCATTGCCCGTTGATGGGTAGAGACTACTCTCCCACACGCATGCACATACACATAGAGAGAAAGAAACAAAGAAAAAAAAGAGATCAGCTGATCCGTAAGCAGTCATTAAAACTAATGAGGTAGCGCCGTGGCAGCCTTCAACCGACGCTCCAACGTGTGCACTTTTGCCTGCGAGATTCCCAACTCCCACGCTACGTCCCGCAGTTGACTTACTTCCTGCTGAAGTGCATCAATAGTGGTGCGCTTGAGCGCTGTCTCGTGTTGAAGCTCCCTCACCTGCTTCCTTAGCAACACAATGGCTGCACCCCCACCACCACTCTCTCCCTCCCCCTCACCCTCACAGCTCAGTCTATTCTTTCTCTTCACACCTCCTGCGATGGGATCTGTGTGTCTGTGGGCGGCAACCATATCACGATATTGAGCTTTGAGTCTTTTAAAGTCTTCCACCAATGTATACAGCGACTCCCTGGAGGCGGTCTCTGCCTCCCTCAGCTTCCGCGTGAGAGTCTCAATGGTCTGGCGTGCATCGCGGAGCTCATCTTCCTTTTCTGCCCCCACGCCCTCCTTCCGCAGGTGCGTCCTCACCGCCTCGCCGTGACACTCCTCCAACATCTCATTATATTTCCAGAGCTCCTTCCTACTTCGCTCCAACTCCCTCATCCTCATCTCCGCCACGGCCGCGCGGTGCGACTGATCCGCAGCGTGCTGCAGCGCCTCCCTGCACAGGACGAAGGGTGAGCGAGGGTCATATAAACATCCCGCCATTGTTTCTATCAAACGCCTCTGCACGGATTCAGATTCAGCTAACGTGCACCAGGCATCCCGCCAGCGCTGCTCCAACTCAGCCCGCAGTCGACCGTGAGCCGAATGCATATCGAGCAGTTGATCCAAGATTGGTCCGCCGAGCTCAATCTCACGCAAAACTTTTGCTCTTGTCCCCTCATCCCAATGGTCTCTTGATCGACATGAAGAGAACGAAGACATCAGTGACGACGCCAGGGGTTGCCCGAGAAAACTGCGACTGGTGTACGGCAGTGTCCTGTCACGCACGGACAACTGCGTGGACGCATCATAATTATCTGAGGAGTCATGCCTGGCACCCTTCATTCTGATGATATTCTCACTACACGGTGAAAGCAATGCAGTGCTGCCTGACTGGGGGTTCCGCCTCGGGAGCAACTTCTGCAGAATGCGGTACTGCACAGCGATGCCTGCGGGCAGGTCCTCCGTGAAGGCGTCACCGTCCGCCACAGGCAAGTGCATGAGTTCTCCACCACCTCTATTTCTTTTTCTTTTTTTTCCTTCTCCCCACCCACACGTTGTCAAACTGGACGCAGAAAACGAACAAATGCAGTGGAATCAAAAAGGGGGAAAAAAATTAAAGAGGAAAGAAGAAAGAAGAAAAAGAAGAACCTGCGATACAAAGAAACAGCAGCAGTGGGTGGTGGACAGGAAGTGAAAGAAAACACCAGCAAATAAGTAAAAGAAGCAAAAATACAAGGAAATAAGGGTGTGTGTGTGTGTGTGGAGATGGAAAGAGGGCTCGAAAAAGCAAATGCCTCGTGTATCCTATGCGACTAAAGGGGAAGCAGTGAAAGAGAAACCAAAAAAAACAGCAAAACACTCTCTCATCTTATTTTTTCTTCCTTTTATTTTTCTTCTTCTCTGCATTTCCTTCTACATTTCTGCTCAGTGGTTTGTCTCTCGTCTGCTTCCCCTTCTCACCCTCCCTCAAACATGCACACGTACAAACACACAAGCGGCTTCCTGTTGCCGTACGGGAGGTCACACAAGTGCGTCAGAAACACATGAATAATAATCATAATAACGTTTGTGGGGGAGAGTAAAGAGGAGAAGTCGAGGAATGGCACAGAAATGGGAAGGAAAAAAAAGAAAGGGAGACGAATTTCTGCGTAAAAGCAAGAGAGACACAGACCACTTTTGTGCGCAGGTGTGGTTTGGCGGAACAAAAGACAATACACAAGCTCCTCGAGAATTGCCACAACTTCTTTCCGTGAAAGTGTAGGGAAAGAAAATGGCCGAGAATGGGGAGGAGGAAGTGGAACGAACAGGGGGAGGAACAAACAAAAGAAGAAAGAAACAAGAAAAAAAAGCCGATGCGGAGGCCATAATGATAACAAAATAGCATTGACAGGGGCGTGCCCCCACCTCCTTTCCTCACCCTCCCGCAGAAGCAATAATAATAATTTAAAAAAAGGGACGAAGGGAAGGAGACTCACCTCTGTTTCCCTATCATCCCTATTCTCTCTCTCTCTCTCTTTATCCCTCTTCTCATGCATTCAGGCATGCACGCACACACAGAGATTGAGAGAAGCAAAACAACGTGCAACTGGCGTCGTCCCCACACCCCAACAACGCCTCGGATATCAAAAGCACGATCTTCTCTAATAATTAGCTGGAGTTTTCCTTTACCTCCCTTATATATTTATTTATTTATTTATTTATTTATTTATTTATTCATTTATTTATTTATTTATTTATATTTATATTTATATTTTTATTTATTTATTTATTTATTTATTTATAGGTTTTTCCATTTTTGACTTATTCTTTTACAAAAATACCATGCCGTCTCCATCCATCCATCCTCCTCTATTCTCTTATTTGCTCTCTAATTCTCCCACCATCTCTGTCCCTCCTTGTCTTCCTATTACATCTCCTATTCTTATACATACATAAACACGCATACACAAACAAAGAAAAGGGAAAAAAAATTTCGAAATCAGGAGTCATAAATAAATATAGATAGAAAGATATCTTGTATCACACGGTGAGAGCTGCTTTCTATTCTCGTCGTGCTTTTTCGTTCCTCTCCCACCACCGCCACCTAGTGCACGTTTACCTCCCCCATTGCTCTACCAATGATTTAAAGAAGGCCAGTTCGTTGCCTGGGGCCGGCCCTTTGCCGAAGAAGTTCTTCTCCGTCTCAATATCCGTCTCGTCGCTCATCTCAAACGCCGTCTGGTCCAGTGGCGACATATTCGAGAGCGTCTTGTTCTCGTACGCCTTCAGCAGCGCGTACCTCTTCATGAGTGCGTCGACGACGGACAACTTCATTCGCTCCGCCATCGCGGTGTAGGCGAGTCGCGAGGCCTCGTGCGTGCGGGGGTACGGCGGACCCGGGACGAACGAGTGCGCCCCGTACGCCCGCGCGCCCGACACCCCGTCGCAGAGGCGGACGATCATGCAGGAGATGTTGTCTTTGCTGCCGCGGCGGATGGCCTCGTCGCACACCCGCGCCGCGACGACCGCGAGGTCGGTGCACTTGGGCACCTGCTCGTGGACGAAGCGCACCACCTCCTCGTTGGAGAAGGAGCCCTCGAAGACGCCGTCGCAGGCGAGAATGATGGTGTCGCCCTGCTGGCAGGTGAACTTCTTCACGTCGGGGACGACAATCACCTTTTGGTTCTTGTAATCATTTCCCACGTCCCTTCGCTTGAAGGTGCTGTCGCCGAAAGAACGCGAGACGGCGAGGTCTCCGTCAACGCGGCTATTAACTACACATCCCCCGCAGGCCTCAATGCGATCACGCTCCTCGGGATTTGATGGCTTGTGATCTTCGGTGGCAAAGATCATCTTTCCACCCCGCGTCAGCAGCGTGCGGGAGTCACCTACATTGCAGATAATGGTGGTGTAGTCCTGCATGACAAGACAAAAGGTTCCAGTGCTCCCGCTGGCATCGCCGACGTCCCGCATGAATTCATTGTCCAGGTCAACGCACAGACGCTCAAAATCCTCGGCGTTGTACTTGCCGTTCAGCGCCTTCACTTTACCGGAGATATGCTCCGCAATGTACTCGCTGCACGCATCGCCGTTGTGGCCATCAAACACACCAAAGAGACTCACATTGTTGTCTATACTCATTACATGCGCATCCTCCATGCTTGTGCGATAGCCATTCACAGAAACGCAAGCGGCGCTGAGGCGGTAATTGCCCGCTCTGTCAGCCACCTTGCTTAGCACTGGCTTAGGCAGTGCATTCCCCATTTTTTTATTATTTTATTATTTTTTCTATTTTTCCTATTTCCACGTATATGTCTGTGTGTGTGTGTGTCTCTGTTTGTCTTTTCCTAGGTGACTAACTGGTGGGCGTGCGAGTCGGTGGGTGGAAAAGGATCAACTAAAAGAACCTCCTTCCACCCGGGCCCAAGCGATAAATGTATACACACATAAAAAAAAAAATGAAAAAGAAGAGAAGAAAAAAGAAAAGGGAAGAGAGAGGTACTTGCTCAAGTGTGTGGGTCGGTCCAGTAAGGCAAATAGGGAACGCCGAAAAAGAAAAAGAAAATAAAACATTAATGGGAATACGGGATAAAAACTGAACACCAACAATAATAATAATAAAGAGTTCATCCGCAACGAATCTCCGACAATGTGGAAAAAAGAAGGAATAACAACAACAGCAACAACCAATAGAAAGAAATGAAAAAAAAAAAACAATAAAACAATAAAATACTGGTCGGAAGAGTCGAGGGATTCATTCAAAAAGATGCAACGGTAAGAAGGCGAATGAAGAAGAGAAACCATGACAGCATATGTAGGCAAACGCACAACAACACAAACAATCAGAAACAGAAACAAAAAAAGAGGTCAGGCCTCACATGTCCCTGGTGATTTCCAATCACCTTCTCTCCCATCCTTCTACGCATCCCCTGTATAGAAAAAATATATATATATATATAAATGACAAATATATGTGTTTTTTCTATATTGATTCACACCCTCGATCGTTTCTTTATTTTTATTTTGTTGCTGTTGTTTTTCTTCCTCGTGCAGTCTCTCTCTCCCTCCCTACCTCTCACTCCAACCTACCCCACTATCTACCAGTAAGCAACATGTATCCACGTTGTACATAATATATAAACATATATATAAGAATGCCTTTGCGGTGCTCATTTGTCTTGTGTTTCGTCCGACTTGTGGCTGTCTGTATTCGTCTGCACGGATGGGGGGGATGCGGCGTGAAGCCGCGGCCGCGTGAAACTAATTGGCACCAGCGGCATGTAATTCGTCCCGGCGACCCTCAGCGACGTCTCGCTGTCCACGTCATCCTCCTCCTCCGTGACAGTTACCGTCGACCCCCTCTCCTCCTCCTCCTCTTTCTTCTCCATGGACTTTGGCTGCACGTCCTTGACAAAGACTGGCTGCGGCCCCGCCCTCTGCTCCCGCGCGGCCTGGGGCTTCAGTACCAAATAAAGCGTGAAAAACTCAGCGATGAACTTCCGCACGGACTCCGCCCGCTCGTCGTTGTGGCCGCCGTCGACGAGTTGGTGCAGGCACGACCCCGCGAAGGAGTTCGAGACCGCGATCGAGTGCCGCGGCAGCACAAAGTCGTCGTCCTTGCCGTGGAATATGAATGTCGGCACGGTGCACTCCGCGGCGTACTTGAGCGCGTTGAGGTCGTCGATGTCAAACCCGGCCCGCTTCGCAATGCGCTTTCGGATGTGCCTGACAATGCCGTCCAGCAGCTTTGACGGGAAACGTTTAGTGCCGTACCGCTTCACCAGGTCCTCTATGAGCAGACGCAACGTTGAGAAGGGGGAATCGCACACCAGGCATTTAATGGAAGGGTCCTTCGCCGCATACATGATGGAGGTCACTGCGCCCATGCTACGTCCCCAGAGACCGATTCCATCCACGTCCTTCTGCTCCTGGAGATACTCCACGACCGCAGCCAAGTCTTGTCGCTCGTAAAATCCAAGTGAGATGAACTCCCCGTCCGACAGCCCACTGCCCGTGGCGTCAAAAGAAAAGAGGGAAAAATTATGCCGCAGGAGATAGAGAGCCTCCAGTGCGTCAAAGCGGGAGCCGCAGTTGCCGTGCAGGTACACAACGCACGGCTGTGGGCGGCGTTTCGCCGGGTGGAACCACGAGCACTGCACCGCCATCCCGCGCATGTCTGTGAGGGTTAAGTCGGTGCGGGAGCACACCTCTGAGCCCTCCGCAATGCGGAACATCTCCGGGCCCAAGTCCGTCTCCGCGGAGTACTCCGCCCGCGGGGGGCGGATGATGAGGTCGCAGATGGAGTTGAACACGCCATTGCCGGACGCAAGATACCTCACCGCCTCCACCGCCGAGAACATTGGCGCAACACCGTCACCCTGGCAACTGTACTAAACTATTGCAAAAGGAAAAAAAAAGCAATGCCACACTCCCTTCCAGTAGAAAAATAAAAAAAGGAAGAGAAAAGAAAGAAAGAAAGAGAGTTCAGAGTGTCAACAATAAGAAGAAAGGGGAAAATTGTTTCAGATAGGAATCACAATTTTTCTTATTTTTTTTTTCTTAATCAGCACGTGCGAAGAAAATCTTCTTAGTTGTCTTCATAACATATATACATATAATAAAATTCCCTACAAGAGGCAATATTTAAGGCCAGCTTATTTTGCAAAGTGCAGAAAAAACAAGCCTTTTTCGGTTTATGTTTTCTTGTTCTTTTTAAAACCAACAGCCCCTGTCGTGGTGGAAAAAAATTTTTGTGAGATGAGGGTAGGGTTTTTAAGAACTTAAAGCCAAAGAGGTCTTACTACAAAAAAAAAAATGGAGAAAAAAAAGAAAAATAACAAAATTCCTAAGAAGAGCAGATTCAATACTTTCATACGATAGATACTACCCCAACTATGACATCTTCAAAAATAATTGCCTCCTTCCGTTCAGTTTCCAAGCGCATAAAAAAAAAAAAAGAATAATAAAATTAAAATGTGTAGATAATACACTGAAGTGATGTGAACGGCAAAGTTCTCGCAGAATAAATAAAAGAAAAACGATACAGCCCCAACATTAGAAATGAACTGTGGACTATAGGATGAACCTCACCCACGCAGTGCACAGATTCCTAACCGGAATCACAAACAATGCCACTCGGTACAGTACAGCCTCACCGAGAGTCGTAGTACACAAGCAAGCGTTCGTAATACCAATGGCAGCTCCAATAATCACCTGCATGGGATAATGGTAGCTGTTATAAACACGGCTGTAGGCCACCATGGAGGCCAAAAGAATCAAGAATAGTATCATGCTCAAACCCATAGGGACCCCCGTCAGCGCGGACTTTCGCACGAGCCACGTGATGAAAAAAAAATAAACTGCGCATGATCACTGGGCATCCCATGGGCACTCGGGACAAGGTTGTCAGAATTTCTGCCCGATGGGTGGGGAGGGCGCGGGCTTTTAATCCAGCTCTTCAGGATGGCATTAAGCACAGCATTGTGCACAAACCCCAAGAGAAGTACAAGAGCAGCTGTCTGTTGCCGAGAGGGTGTTGCACTGGCAAGGCCCGCAACAAAAAACAGAATGGCAAGGGGAACCAAAGATATCAGGGCGAATAGAAAACTCAGAGGGTCTGTAGTATCGTAAAACACCGCCGTGACCTTCCAGACAGTCCATCCCTCAAGCATTTTCTCCAAGAAGAGCAACAGAGAAAAAAAAAGGGGAAAGTGTAAAGGAGCACAGGTATCCTTTAACGAGAAGGGGAGGAAAAAAAATCGCTTTTCTTTCTTTTCCTTAAAATTTACAGGAAAAAACAAGCAAAAGGAGGTAAAAGCAAAAGAAGAATACCGCTACGCAGGAAGGTTTATGGGAAAGAGAAAGAGAGGAAGCATGTCCATGATTCGCTGTCACACCCTCACCACCCCGTCAACAAGCAGCGTGGACGGCGGGGCATTGGAGTGAGTGTGCTTGTCAAACAAACAAAAAACGAAAAAAAAAACGTTACTACAACTGCTCCGCTGCGTCAAAAACGTCGTCTTCCTCTCCACGCTCCCTCTCCTCCATTGCCCCGGGCTTATTGCGATGCCAGTACTTCACCTCAGCCGAGCATGAGGCAAGCAGACTACCCGACGGATTCCAGGCTATGGCATTCACCGGATTTGCAACGTCGCGGAACCGTTCGTGCGCGCTCTCCACCACGGCTGTCTCGTGTATGACGAGCATGACGCCGTCCTGCCGCGGGGTTCCCTCGGACGCATCCACCAGCCAGTGCATGATGCTTCCGTCGGCCCCCGCGCTGACGAAGAGGTCCGGCACGTGCGGGTGCCACTCCACCCGCTCCACGGACTTCGAGTGGGCCTCGTAGGAGACGATCTCCTGCACCATGCGGATGTCCCACAGCTTCACGGTGCAGTCCTTCGACGCGGAGAGCAGCGACGAGCCGTTCGGGCTCCACCGCACGCAGTTGACGGACTGGGCGTGGCCCTGCAGCGCGGCGACGCTCCCGCGGGCGGCGGTGCGGGGGTCCCACAGGCGGCAGTCGCGGTCCTGGCTGCCGGTGACGATGAGGGAGTGGAACGGGTGCCAGTCCACCGTCACCACGTCGCCGCCGTGCCCCTCCAGCTTCACCTCCTCCCGCGCCTGCTGCGGGTTCGCCCCGACTGCGTTCGTGTCCCACACACGCGCGGAGCCGTCCTGGCCGGACGTGCAGAACTTTCCCTCCAGCGGCGCCCACGTCATCTCACGCACAGCACGGTGGTTGGAGTTGAACTCCGCGACGAGAACAAGGTTTGACAGCCACAACTTCACCATACCCGCATCATCACCGCTGATGATCAGATCACTATTGTTGCCCCACGTGATGGCCCGGCACGCTCCATGGTCCTCGTGCGCAACGGTCTTCACCTCAACACCAAATGAGTATCCGTTGAAGAGGAGAAACTCCCCGCGGCCGGTGGAGCAAAGAAGACGGCGTCCATTTGGCGCCCACTTCAAATTCATGAGGTGCACACGCGTATGCCCAAAACGCGAATCCGGGTGGAACGATGTGTTCACCCACTGTGTGCAGATGGCGGTGCTCGGGTTGAACGGCGTCTGTGCCGCGGGCACCAAGTCCTTCGAATAGTACGTGTGCGGCTCCACGTGAAACCCGTAGGCCGTATTGCGGTGCTGCAGGCGAGTCGTCACGTGGCGAATGGTGGAGGAGTACATATCCACCGAGCGCTGGCCGTGTATCTTCCGCCGCGGCACGTACTCGTCATGGTCTTGGCCCCGGTGTCGGAAGCGAGGCTGTTGCTGATGGCCAGCACGGCCACCATCCACTTGCTCCATGCCGCTGGCAGATACTACACTACAGTACAGTACACGACTTTCCCTCTATTTCTCCCTCCTCTGTGTGTGTGTCTACTGGTTGCCTCCCTCACTCTCTCTCACACTCACTTTTTCCTTTCGATAATATAAATAGCAAAACAGGAAAAGAAGAGAAATATATCAAATAAAATCAAAAAAAAAAATTAATCTGCCAGCAAAACAGAGAAGGACGAACAAATAAACAGGCCAGAGAAGAATTCACAAAGAGAGAGTGCGAGTGAGCGAATACAGCAATGTATACAAATATATATATATATATATCCATGTATGCATGTTTCCATCTATTCTCTTGTCAAAAAGTGGAAATACAAAATGTCTACAAACAAGAATAAAAACGTAATAATAACAATAATAATATCGCTATAAGGTTATCAGGCACCAACAGCAAACAACAACAACAGCCCGAATGTACACAACACACACACGCACGCGTGTACAGACACACGGACAGGCTGGCCAAGAATTAGTTAACATGAGGCAAAAAGCACTTGGCCAGGCGCTCGCCTTACCGACACCTTTGTACCTGGAAGTAAATGCACCGCCTCCCCATCAAGCATCATGAGAGTGCTTGGAGAAACATTGTCTTTGCTGACGTTAGGCACGTCGTCAACAACAAAATCCAGCTCGGACACAGAAAGACACTCACAGACGCCATCCTCATTTATAATCACGCCCTCTGTGGCTTCACAGCTCAACAAATGCCAAAGACGAAGCCTTGATGCCTCTTCTGTGGCGTATGTAACGCCCAGTGTGCCGTGCTTGAACGTTGCACCGGGCGTAAGGGAGTAACGGGAGTGCTGCAACGGCATCTGTGATGCCACCAAAAGTTTCATTGGTGACTCAATCCTAACATAGGAGCTCCCTACCTTCATGGTGACTCTGCATGGGAGGGTCTTATTCTGCATCGCCGTGTAGAACGACCCCAGCTTGTATTTGTTTCGCACTCTTGGAAGGGAGATGTAGTTTTCCCCAATGGCATCCAAATCATGAAGACGCTGAACACACATGGCATACGCCCCTATGGAAACATAAGACGCAATGTATCGTGAGAGCTGCCCGTTCACAGAAACCTCCCAAAGTGGAACGGGCTCCACCAGCCCCAACACAAAGGCGGAAACGGACCGCTCTGCAGAGAGCACACCGAGGGACATGGCGATGGAATTCTGCAGCCCACAGGGCACAGGCACGATTGGGATTTTTAATAGCGACGTGTCGCGTGAAGTTGCCAAGAGATTCACCACTGAGTTCAACGTGCCGTCGCCACCACACACAGCAATGGCATCGGATGTTTTTGCATGTAACTTCATCGTGTGCAAAATGTTCTTCTCTGGCACATGCACATCATGATGAACTATGCCTGCCTTGTCGAGATACTGCTGTAGAGCACTCGCAAACACCAAAGGGCCTTCCTTCGCCCCGCTGCGTGTGTTTATGATGGCAATGCAATCTTTGAATCGACTCATAACCGTACTCTACCAATAAAGTATACACACAAGAGGGTCCCACACCACCACCTGTCAGAATGATCTACCGCCGTTTCTCCTCCTCTAAGAGAGCTCAAACATGGGCACTGTTTTACATCAGATTAAAGAAAGAGGAGAGAAAGAAAAAGAAAAAAAAGAGTGAGGAATGAGTGTTCTTGCCAAATAAATAGAAAATTTATCCATGTCAGTAAGGAAATCCGCGAATGCGCACAGTAGCACGGACAGAGAGAGAAATATAGAAGGCGAGGGAATGCGAATGGAAAATAGACGTCCATAAGAGAAACAAATACGATAAAGAGAAACAATATATACACACTCCTTCCCTCATGCATTACATTTTCATGTCCTCAGTCAGTGTCGGTAAGACGGCCCTGGACTCATTGTCTTTCTCCGAACACGAAAAACTCCAGCACTCATAGCCGTCACAATTACAAATACAGTGAGGAACACGTGAAGTGGGATGGGGTCATAGCGTATCTTCTCATTGTATAAATCATCATCGGCAGTTGCCGTTTTCTCATTCACGAGAGGAGAGAAGAACAAGTCATCCGTCTCTCCATCCGCCCGCATGGCAATTGCATCGGGGTCCCACTCATACCACTGCCGCAGATACTTCACCACCTCGCCCTCGTTAAAGTCGCCCGACGAGGTGTGGCACGTGCTGCACATGGCTAAGTCTGGGAACTGCCGTTTGGGTACAAACGGGTCCGCTCCCTCTTTCGTCGCCGCTAGTCGCGCGTTCACTTCGTTGTGGGCTCGCCAGAGCTGGTAGACTGCGTCCTCGCTAGAATTGAATTTAAACATCAAAAAATGTACACGGCACTCCTCACATGAAAAGAAATAACGCACATAATTCTGTATCGTCTCTAGTGGGTTCTTGGGAAAAGCAGCATCAGCGTTGACGGTGAGGGAGTGGTAGAGGAGCCACATCCCACACGGAAAGCCGCGGTATTTTGGGGATGAGCCTTTGCATGTATGCCACTGCACCTCGCGGGGATTTCCCTCATAAGGAATACGAGCGGCAACAACAGCCTTCTGCCACCGCGCCACGGAAAAGCCTTCCTCATCATCATGCATACTCACCACCGCCTCCAGCAGCGTCCCCGCCCCAAGCCCAGAGAGAGAGTCATCAACGAGATACAGAAAATCCTTCAATGCAAGTAGGTGCGCTGGGGATTCAAAGCCCACAATCGATACTTCGTGCCACATGGTCAAAAAAAAAGCCCCGGCAATATCTGTGGGGTGCAGTTTTCTTGTTTCAACAAATGGGGCCATGTCACCCGTTTCCCGTTTAACACGAACGTTTTTTTCAGCGTACAATGAGTGCCGCATGTTGACGCAGCGCTCCACCAAGGCACCCTCAGCACGCGTCATTTGCTTAACCCACCGCCGTGTCTCCTGTTGAAGTTCACTCACTCGCCTCCAGCGGGGGTCCAGAACGACGTGCCGCATATTTTTCGCATCACATGGTTTATTCACCCCTGCGGTGCAGTAGGAGGTAAAAAACAAAAAGAACATCGGAACACTGTAAACACGATGACTACGGCATGTCTGCGACTCCGTACCACAGTTCACGGCGGCGGCCGTAACCATCCGCAGCGGGTCCTCCTCGTGGCAGTCGTCGAGTTGGGCCGCGAATGTGTTGTATGCAGACGCAGCCTCCCTGCAGTGCCCGCAGCCGTCGCTGTAGAAGAGCACCAGCCACGGGCAGAGCGGGGCGCTGCGGTGAACTGCGGCGAAGTCCGTCCCGCTGAGGTCCACCACCGCCGCGTCCCCCGCGAACAAACTGCGAGTCGTCGCGGGATCCGCGAGTTGGCCGTCCACCAGTGACGGAGCACAGCAGAGCAAGAGAGTTAGCAGCAACGATCCCGCAGGATAAAGTGGCATCACTCCGCCCATCAAGCCAACCACACGTACACCCTTTTCCCCTACTCTCCCACACTGTAACACGCAGAGGCCAAAATAAAAATAAAAATAAAAAAGAGAAGAGGAGACAACAAGTAATAGCAACACCAATCAGGAAAAAAGAAAAGGAAATGCAATACAACGCGAATGAGAGCAAAAAAAAAAAAGGACACAAAATATTCAGCACATTGGGCACCAAAACGAAAGGGAGGGGGAGAGAGAAGAGAATGGGGAGAGATATGCATATCCATGTCAGTGAGTCCTTTGGAAAGGCATCGTAGCAGTGTCTCGTTCACAGGGCGTTCAGATACCACAGGAATTGCACGTTTAATCATCATCCACAAGAAGCAGGCATACCGAGAGCAATAAAAATAAAAATTAAGAAAGAGAAAGATAGAAGAGAATGTAAGAGGTGTAATATACGCGCACACACGTATGCCAGATGGTTCTTCCGTGAGCAAGTCCGCCGTTGGTGCAATGGATGGTTGTGCTCCACAACGGTGCTACTCACGGTGTCCGTCGTGTGGTTTGCATGGGCACGCGCTGCGTCCGCCACTCAGTGCGCTGGGTCTCGTCACGCGCGCAGTCAGGTGTATAATTAAATCAACACATCATTGACGGCAACGGTGCGGCATGCCTCCAAGCCAACTCTCTGTTTCTCCCAGCACCGCCGAAGTCGGCCCCAGGAAAAAGCAAAAACAAAAGGGTGAAGGAAAAAGAAGGAAGATAGGTATCAGTCCCGTGCTTGTGGTAGGTAGCTTGGTGCACGGAGCTCTAAGTCATCGCTCCATTCATACAAATGCCTCGATTGCTTGCATCATGATTTTTTTTTTTTATTCCATGCCGCTCACATGCAGACGCCATTTGTGCTAGCATTGCTCTCGCGGACCCGATTGAGACTGTCACGGCACGAGGGAAGTAATACAGCCGCCGCCTCACCCACGGAGCACGCTTCGCAGTTATAAACACAAAACAGGATCACAGTACGCCCGTGCGTGTGCGTGCGCGGAAAGGAGGGATCTTGGGAAGCACAGGTGCAGGCGAGGTGATTGTGGTAATAAGCACGGCGCCTGTGTTTTCGCTGCCCTTCAACATCGTCGAGGCCGAAGCACGCAGCCTCCACAGAAAGAGCAGCAGCAACAACAAGAAAGAGAGAAAAAAAAAGAGGGAGAGGAAGAGTGGTGGGTGACGCGTTCGGGACAGAGCAGCAACAGCGGCATCGGCGTCGTCAAAATTCTGGCCTCAATGGGTATCCTGTGAAGCGGCACCGAGGTATACAGCCACCAAGGGACCTGTTATGATGAGGCGTTTGAAATGTATGTACGCCCGGGCAACCAGAGAGGTGCAAGTGTACCAAAGCAGCGCCACACATGGGGGAGTTGACTATTACTGATCTATACTCGAACAGACTACTAAATGGAAAACAGAAAAAGAGAATTTAAAGGGGAAAAAAAGGGAAAAAGGAACAGGAAATGGAAAGAAAAAGGATGCTCGCCCAGCAAATTAAGAAAAGAAAAAGAAAAATGCTCCTCTCGCGGACTGGAATGGCAGCAGAATATCATGACGAAGCAATTACCCGTAAGAAGCAATGGTGTCTTCCCTTTTTTTGGTGTTGGTTTTTTGTTTTTACAATTTCGTTCTCTTTTTATCTTCTTTGTGTGTTACTACTCTTGCGGGAAGATTCCTTCACCACCACCCCGCCCTCATTTTTATGTGCCTATGTCGGACTCGTCGACGCCCATGGAAGTTACATCCGCGGCGAGCTGCTCCAGCTCCATCACCTTCTCCTCTGTGAATGCATTCACAGTTGCGTCCAGTTGCATATTGAGCTCCCGCAGTGTGTTTTCCTCGACGCCTGCATCCTGTAGCGCCTTGGAGGCATTTGTGCGCACTTGTTTTGCCTTCTGCTTGAACAACGATATCACGTGATGTATTTCGGCCACGGTCTTCTCGCGGCGACCGGTTGTCACGGGCGGTATCACCACTTTGATCTTCTGCTGCTCCCTCGTCACCTGCAGCGTCCCGTCAAAGCGCATGATGCGTTGCAAGATCGGCCCTGCGAAGCTCGCGCTCTGCGGAAGAATCTCAATCGTCGTGTTGTTCGTCTTCACAATCTGCGCCACCTTCGTGAGCAGAACTTTACGCCCGCCGCCGACGTCGGCCTCGAGCAGCTCCAGGCACTTCGCCATGTTGAGCACCTTCATCGCGGTGACGTTGGCGCGGTCGAAGTGCTGCAGGAAGACGTGCTCGAGTTCGCCGGGCACGTCCTCGCCGACGACCCGCTCCGCGTCCTGCAGGAGATTCTCCTGCGCTGCCCGCTGTTCGCGCGACTTCCCCATGCGGCGCTCCGCCCGCTCGTCGAACGTCAGGCGGCGGGACTCTCCGCGGTCGCTGCGCCGCACGTCTTTGCGGCCAACGGCGGTCGGAGCGAAGGCGATGCATCTCGCAGCAGTGAACTGTGGTCGCTGGAGGCACTGGCGGGCAAGAGCACCCGGGAATGCCAGTGCACACCGCATTGAGTACCTTCAAGGAAGAGAGAGAAATGAAGAAAAATAGCACAGGGAGATGAATAATAGAGAAAAAGCACGAGCACAGAACGGGCATTTACATTCTCCTTATACAACTCTTATGGAGAAAGAAACATACCCGCCCACACACACACACACATAGATAGAGAGAGAAAAAAAAAAAAACAGAAATATGAAGAGACAGACAAACCCAAACATATCGACTGCAGATATGCCTTTAATAATATTTCGCATTCTTTCTTCCTCTCCCTCTCTCTCACATATACACTCTCTTTTCTTTTTTACTCTCTCATTTCTCAGAGTGTGGATGCTCATCTCCTCTCCCGCCATCACCACCTTTATTCACACATTCACAGCATCTTAGTTAACAGACCTTGATGGGAAAAGAAGAAGAATCTCCTTTTGTTTTTCTTCCTCTCATCTTTCTTTTATGTACTTACATACATACGCAGAGAAATAGAGAAACAGAGAAGGAAAGAAAAAAAAAGAAAGAAATAGAATTACCTTATTTATTTGCTTCTTTGCTTGTAAGGTATTGTCTCCCCCCAGGCCTTTTTTTTCTTTGTTTTTTCGTTTTTGCTTCCGTTTGCTTTTCTTCACCTCTTCTCACCTCGTTAATTATTATTTTTTCCTTTTCTTTTTTTTTTCGCAGTTCTCCTCCTATTAATCGCAAAGGTTCCTCCATGTCAACATAATTACACCCCTGTCAGTTCTCCATGCATGCGCACGTGTCCACGAACAGCCCAGCCGCCCCCCTCACACACACACGCATACACACATGCATACATAAAGAGAAGGAGAAAGAAAAAAAGAAAGACATATACTCTCATTCTCCCTCCTTCTCATCCTCCTCACCAGCGGCGGCGATTAACTCTATTTTTCTTCTTGCCGGCCACAGCAGCAGCAGCGGCACGCTCCTGTGTTACAGAGTGCGGCGCATAAAATACAGAAAACGCATCACCCAAGAGTGGCCGCAGTAAGTCGCTGATATCCATCATAAGCTCCTGGCTTTGCCTCGTGACCCAGACCTCCAGAATGTATGTACGCTCACGTGCCTTGAGCGCCACGCCGTTGACGGTGTCACGCACGTACTTCGACCACGACTCCCCAATAGTGCGGCAGAGCAAATACACCCAAGCACTATTAATGCAGTGGGAATCTACCTTCAACTTCAGAATGCCGCCGTCACTGTTTCCAGGGTCCTCCCACTTGGGGTTGATTCCGTCACGGAAGAAGTAGAGCGTGCCAATCGCCATCTCCGTTGGCTGGGGGATGTTGTTAAATACCTTCCAGAAGGTGGCGACGGAATCAACGCGGAAGACAAGCGTGGGGTCGTACGTGTTTTCGCGAATACACTCACCAAAGCCAGCGGGCAGGTAGAAAAGACACCACAAATCTTTCAGAGACATTTCCCCCGTCGCTGGTGTGAGGGACAATGGAGAGGGCTTGGTAATCATCACTCGATTCAATGTATGGCGTGGGAGAAAAGCTGCCGCTCCAACTTTAAGGGAACTCCGCTTGCTAATCTCTATAATCTCCTCCTCCGACTTCTCCACAGATATCGGGGCAGCCATTGGCGTACAGTTGGCCTTCACTGCCGGTGAAAATGCTGGATGGGTGGAATTATTCTTCGTTGAGGTAGCCTTCCACTTTGCGCTGGATGAAAGCGTACTCTGCTGCTTCTCTTTGCGCTCCTTCTCCTCAGCGAGCTCGGCTGTCGACGTTGGAAGCGGTGCAAGAGAATTGGCTGCAGCCAAATGCGGAATGAAATCCTTTGCATTGGGATTCATGGGCACTGATACGGGGGGAAATGGTGCATGCAAGGGACTCATCCGAGTAGGAAGACGAACCGCCGTCGTTGGACTGCGCAACGGCAATGCACCCACAGCGTGTGGTGACGGAAAATACGGCGGAATACTAATCCCAGTGAAGCCACTATGCGTCTTCACAAGGTTTGTTGTCGTCATGGAGGTTGTGAAGCCATTCTTGAGGGTTGGCATGGCGGCAGGGCTTACAGTAGTAGTAGTAGTATTAGTATTAGTATTAGTAGTACTTGGTGGTGGTGGTGGTGACGATGATGTCGTTGTTGTGGGCCGTTTAGAGATCCACGAAGGGACGTACTCCTTCACATCCACCTTCAGCGATGACTGCATAATCACACGGTGTCTCTTGTTCTTGAGCTGATAGTATAATGCAATGTTAACTTTCTTTTTTTTGTGTGTGTGTGGGTAAGAGTATTTATTTATTTATTTATTTATTCTGCTTTTTTTTTTGTTTCCCTTTGGTTTGTTTCGTTTATATTTTGTTTTTTTTCTCTTCTTAGCAATGATATTGACAATATTATGTATATATGTATATACGTATATGTATACTTAAAAAACGGCTGATTTGGGACTAAAAAGAAAAGTTTATTGTCCTAAACCCGCCTCAGTTTTCCTTATCACTAGCACCGCGAGTGGCGAAGCACGGTGATTCCTCAGTCTTACAGTTGCACCCGCCTTTCTTCGGTTTCGCTTGAAGCGGAAGTATTTCTGCAAGGGCGGCGGAAAAGAAAAGAAAAAGATTGTTGGCCTTCCGCTTCGATGTGTTGCAGCGTCACAGTGTTTGTCACCACTGTCTAGGGGCTCAGTTGTTCTGTTTTTTTGTCTGCTGGAGACCAACGCGAATGTGAAAAAAAGAAAAGAAAGAAAAAAATGGACGAATGCAGTGTGATGTAAATACAGTACGAGGGGAGTGTGCCGCAGAAGGAGGATAAACTCAGAGAGGGAAGTGATGGGCAGAGAGGTGTTAACGGGCGGGATAAACACACACAGAGAGAGAGATAGGGAGAAGGAGGGAGACCTACGCCCCCACAAAATAAACAGAAAGAAAGAGAGGAAGAAAAGATAAGCTCCTCTCTTCTCCTTCCCTCTCCCTTCGCACAGCCCTACAGAGAAACAAAAGAAAAAAAAGGCACAATAAAAAAAAAAGCGGAAGGAAGAACAAACGTCAAAACTCGACAGCAGCGAGGGTGAAGGCCTCACGGCGTCACGCGCTGCGGGTCCCGCGGGAACAGTGAAGCGAGGCGCACGTTGTGAAGGCCCAAGTACAGCATGACGACACGCTCGAGGCCAACGCCGAAGCCGCCGTGTGGCCACGCGCCAAGGCGGAACGAGTCCACGTAGTCTTTGATGGGCGTGAGGTCAACGCCGAGCGACTGGGCCCGCTGCAGCAGGAGCGACGCGTCGTGGATACGCTGCGCCCCGCTTGATATCTCCTCACCGCGGATAAACATGTCGTACGAGTTTGTGAAGAGTTTGTCGTCGGGGCAGGGCATTGTGTAGAATGGACGCAGTACAGACGGAAACCGATCGGAGATGAAGAAATCCACGCCGTAGCGCTCCTTTACCAGCTTGCCAAGAAGCTTCTCGTTGGTGGTGTTGATGTCGTCTGTAGGAGACAACTTCTCCTCCAAGACAGTGTTCAGGAGCTCAATGCATGACGGGTAGTTAATGCGCAGCATACGGAATTCCATGTTACGAACATGAGCCTTGTACCCATCCGTGGGCTCTATGGCATCCTCAATAATACCAACGCCCAATTCCTTGATTTTCTCCGGTGTCAACTTCCAAACCAACGGCTCAAACGGATATTGTTTGCAGATGGCCTCAAGCTCAACCTTATGTTTTGCAAGATGTTCAAACATGTAGTTGAAGAGCTCCTCTGCTAGGTCAAGTACCTCATAGTAGTGCTCATTTATACGCATCTCCACATCTAAGCCAACAAACTCCGTCAAGTGGCGGTGCGTGTTGCTGTTCTCGGAACGAAATACGGGAGCAACCTCAAACACACGCTTCAAGTCACCCTGAATAGCAATCTGCTTGTACAACTGCGGAGACTGTGCGAGAAAGGCCTCACGATTGAAGTAACCCAACTTGAACACATTGGCACCTCCCTCACTTGCGGTGGCGATGATCTTGGGGGAGTGGATCTCCACAAAGTCGTTGTCGATGAGAAACTGTCTGAAGTACTGCCCCACCCTTGACTGCATCTTGAATATGGCGTTTGAGGCCTGTGTGCGGAGGTCCAGCCAGCGGCACCCGAGCCGTGTGTCAAAGTTGATCTTTATTCCCTCGTCACTCTCGCGGCGCGATGCGTCCTCAAGCGTGAACGGCAGCACGCGCAGCGCCTCGCTCACGACGTGTAACTTAATTATCTTCAGCTCGATGTCCTGCTGCGACGTGGACGTGATGGGCTGGTCGACGCTGCACACGGTCGCCTCGACGTCCACGAGCGACTCGCACGGCACCTGCCCGATGAAGTCGACCATTTCTTTCGGCACATCCTCCGCGACGGCTGCCATCGCCTGGATCGAGTGCACGCCGTCCCGCAGCACCATGAAGGCGAGCCTCCCCTTCTTGCGCGTCGTGTCAACACGGGCGCGGACAGTCACAACGGCGCCAACCGACGCCGCCGTCAGCGCGGAGATGTCACTAAACTTCTTCGTGCGATACGTCGCGGACTGCAGCAGCGGGGCCGTGCCGAATACATCGGCGTACTTCGCCAACTGCGCCGCCTTTTCCGCGGCACGTGCGGCTTCCTCCGCGAGACGGGCCGCCTTTCGGGCCTCCTTCTCGCTCTGCTTGGCCTGCTTCTTGCCACCGTTCTTGGATGCGGCATTGCCGCTCACCTCATCTTGGCCGTTAGGTCCCTTGCTTGGTTGCGCGGGATCCGTCATGTTTTGAAGTAAAAGAATGAACACAAAAAAATTAAATTAAATTAAATTAAAAATGTAATAAGCTTAAAAGGTTGTGTACGTCCTTTCACTCGCGTTTTTTGGTTGCTTTTTTTTCTTTCCTTGTTTTTCTTATTTCCCAATTCTCTTCGTTTCGCGAACTCAATACAAACCCACAAAAAAAGAAAAAAGGAGAGAGAGAAAAGAAAAAAGTAAAAGTAAAAAAGATATATGTGCATATCCTTTGCAGCTGTTGGTGAGCGAGTGAGGGGTGGGTATAGATATTCAGTGGGGAGGAACCAGACGAGGTGAGGTGGACGCACCACGGTCATTAGAAATCAGATAATGCAAGAACCACTCTATCCCTTCATGTACACGCAACTGGGAAATCACCAACAGAACCATGCACATAGTGTGCGTTTCTTCTTTCCTTTCCTGTGAAGAGAGCGGATTTCCCATTTACTCAACGCTGAAGTAGAACCATAAAGAGAGAGAGAGAGAGAGACAGAACAGTAAGAAAACAATAAAAGAGTTTCGTCCTCCCTTCACTGCGTTCATCTTCATGTATCGTAATGGCTACAAGTCAGTTCGTCCCTGTCGTTGATGAGCTCGCGCCATTCGTTTGTGTTGCTGGCTCATAGTTCCCTCGTACTTCAGTTTCGGCCATCGCCGCTCCATCTCTTCGTCCTGCAGCTGCGGCGTCGTCAACTTCTCATCACTGGCGGCAACCTTCGACACCTCTGAGTGGATCGCACGCTCGAGGTCCACTTCCGTCTGAAGTCGTTTCAACAGAGTTTCCTTCTCGCCTGTCGTCGCCTCAGCCAAGACCAGCCACTCAGGGAGGGAGTTCACGATATGCTTCAATCCAATGCGCTTCACATACTCCCGATGCAACTCTGGGAGCTTCACGAGCAACTCCGCCTCGGAAATTCCCTCATCGGGTATACATTGGTACAGCTCAAGAGCCACATCCAGTGGTTGCCGATCAGAGGCCCGCCGAATACGCACTTTGAGGGGATCCTTCTCAGTTGCGTCATCCACGATAAAGTACGATGGGTACGAGGCAATCCATGGGAGCACCTTCTTCGGTAGTGATAAGCGCATGGATGGTGGCACAAGTGCTAGTAACTCCTCAAAATTTAGTGTTCGATGTGGTGGGAACTTGTCAAAGAGCTCATTAATGATGTGGATATGTGTGTACTCGTACTGGACATTTGTGGCAATTACCTGTGTCTTCCTTGTTTCCTCTACTGAAGGGCCAACAGCAGCAGCAGAAGCGTCCTCACCGCCTACCGTAGTGTTGACCTTTCCTTTTTGACTCTCTGATGTATCAGAGGAAACGGGAGGTGTTGTTGTTGTCGTTGAAGTTGTGCCTTTGCGCTGTTGTGGAATCCATTTTGCAACCTGCAGCATATCCTGCGAGAGTGACAAGGAACGGCCGTGGGAGCGCAAAAATCCCGCAAAGCTCTTGTACTCCCGTTTAATCTGCTGCTTCTGTTCCCTTGTCAACTGTTCGTATAGCGATGTAATGCTCACCCAGTGAGGAATATCGCTGTTGCACACCTGTGCCTTTATCATCCCAGCGACATCTGGAATTGGCGACTCCTCCAACGTGTAATCATTGAGCGCGAGCGGTGCGAGGTGCGGCGGGCGGCGCCGAATCATCCCGTCGACCACCTGAAAGAACTCCGGGAACTTCGACGCGATGGAGACGAGGCCGCCCTGGCAGTCGAAGTACGGGTGGAAGAGCACGTCCTCCGGCACACCCTCCTCCACGTGGTCGAGCAGCGTGAACTCCGCCGGTACCAGCGCCTTGAGCCGCTCCAGCACTGGCACCCTCTCTTCCAGCCGCACGTGCACGGCTGGCGGGGCGCACGCGGGCTTCAGCGCGACGCTCGCGTTCGACTGCTCTATAGACTCAACGGAGACAATGAACTCTGGCTTCGCAACGTAGTTGATGAAGTCGCCCACGTCCGTCATGACAAACTTCTCGTCCGCAACGCCGCGGCGGGGATGGCTCAGGTCATCACGCAGTTTGACATCACTGCGCGTCCCATCGAGAATGCGTAAGTCGAAAAAGAAACGGTAACGCTTAAGGAAGGAAAGAAAGCGGCCACGACCAATAAAATGTTTGCGGCAGTCCTCCGAAAGTATCGCTGCTACACAGTGAATAGGGACGTAGAAGGTAGGAACGAATTCAACAAATGCAGAGAGCACCTCCTGTGGTGACTTCCATGGGAGCGCAGCACTAGCAGCAGCCGCAATGGCTCCAGGCAGAGGCGGCGGCGGGGGAAGTTTTCCCGAGCCACCAACCCGAGGCGGCGTGCCGCGAACTCCAGGCATCGGCGGGGGCGGCGGTAGGCGCTTCGAAACGCAGCGATGTGTCGTGGAGACCCGCGCAAGAAGACCCCAAGCAGGAACGCGGCGCCACATATGTATGTAACTAGGTATGTATGTATATGCACACTCACACTCCCTTATTTCAAATCAATGGAAGAAATGGAATAGAATAAAACCACCCTCCACCAGTTCCAGAGAAGCCGTCAACTACAAACCAAAAAAAAAAAAAAAAATTAAATTAAATAAAGAAAAAAGGAAAGAAAAAAGTAGAAGATAGAAAGAAAAGCAGAAGGAAGAGAAGGGTGAAACAGGCCTGCCTTTTCTGCTTCTCCGGCTCCCTTGTACCTTTCAGCACACACGCACACACACACACACACACAGGCACACATACTCGCATTCGCTGCAACCCTCTCATCCCGACTCCCCCAACCAATCCCTTTAAAAAAGGAAAAGGGAACTATCGCATTAGAATAATGACAACATATCGGTATACACATGTGCGTACGCATCGATGTATACAGGTGTGTATGTCGGTGTGTCTATGTACCTGCTACAGAGAGCGAGAGAGCAGAGGAAAGAGAGGCAGGTGGGTGGACGATGGGGAAGAGGGGCAATTTTATTTTATTTTGGCGTTTCTTAACCTTTTCGTCGTATACACGTGCAAGTATACAACATTTTGGGTTTTTTTTTTAACTTAAACGGTGCGTGAAGATTCACACTTTCCTTTTTTTTTTTTCTAATTATGTTTTCTTTTTCTTTTTGTGTGTTCCTCATATATCTCATGCCTTTGGGGCATTCGGAGCGGCGTTAAGCTCCCGTCGGACCTCGGGGGTCAAAAGATAGTGGAAGTGCTTGGCGCAAACCTGCTGCAGCAGAATCACCTGCTCCGTTGTGAAATCGTCCTTGTAACGCTGCGTGAAAGATAAGAGTGTCTGGTGCCACAGGACGGGCAGTTTCTCCTCCCTGCTATGTGTGTGCACAAAGCGATGAAAGTACCCAACGAGTGCGTCTATTGCCTGGTACGGCATGGCCATCTTCTTGTCGATCAACACGCGCAGGAACACAGAGCGCGGCCCCGAAAACGGCTGCTGAGCCAGTTTAACAATTGTTACTGCGGTCGGAACGGGCGGTAAGTGCATCCGCTGCAACACGCTGGCAATGACAAGAGACTCCTTAAGTGTACACTCATCATCTGCCGCCAGTGGCAGAATAAACCCTTTAAAAAACGCCACGGGTTTAAACAGCGCCTTCCGAATAGCCATGTAGAGTGCTGGGTGGAGTTTTTTCTCAGAGGCCATGCGCTCGTGCGTCATTGGAAGGAGGACAGCCGCGTAGAAGCGTTGCGCCATTCTCTCATTTAAATTGGCGGCAAAAATGCGCGTCGCATGATACGTCGCATGCGGCGACCACTCGTGTGGCTTTGTCAGCATCAGCAGCTGCTCCCAGTTCTTGATGTTCGGCAACACTTTGAACGCCTTCGGTATCTTCCCTGACTTGTAGCTCTTCAAAATGGTCCCAATTGCCGTGTACACACGTGCCACGCGCGGATCCACACGTCCCTCCTCCCACTCCGCGACGCTGCCGCCGTCGTCTGTGCCACCGCCCTCGCCGCGCGCCCCCTCGCGCTCCCTAATCTTCTCCATGATCATGTCCGCGAGGTTGCGGCTCTGCACGCGCGAGGGCGGCTGGAACTTCTGCAGCAGGCGCGCCTCCTCGTCGTCGATGCCGTACATGTCGCCGCCCATGTCCATCTCGGAGGGAACCTCCGACACCACCGACTCCGCATCGTCGTACTCAATCACAACCCCCTCCTCCTCCTCCCCGTAGTCGCCGTACCCCCCACCGCCGCCGCCCTCAAGCTCAAGCTCGGCCAGGCCGGGATCGTTCACGTCCTCCTCGCGGTCGTCGCCGTCCTCCTCGCAGCAGGCGCCGGCGAACTGCTCCTCGTCGGCGATCGCCTCGAGCTGCTGGCGGGCGGTCTTGAGGATGCGGCTCGTCACGCGGCCCGGGAGGAGGACGCCCCTGTCGTCGCCGTCCCCGTCGGCATCGTCCGCCCCGGCGAGTCGCTTGGCGCTGGCAAAGCGATCGGCGTTCAGGTCCTCCCCGAGGGGGTTTGTTCGTCTCTTCGCGTGGCGCGTCTTTTCTCGCCCGGGCATAAGTAGAATGAAAACAAACAAACAAACAAACAAACACACAGACAAAAGCACACAGACACACACACTCTCTCCTCCGTTCACTATCACATCAGAGAAACAAACAAAAAGGAAAAGGAGAATGCAACAACAACGACGACGACGCCAACAACAACAGCAAGGCGCAATTGCAAAAGAAAAAAAAAAAACAATCTCACGCATAGACAGAAAAAAAAAGAGACACACTCCCAAGAAAAAGAAAAATATACACGCATGTGTGCATACACGTATATTCATACATTATCTAGCCAATATAGAATAGCTAGATCCTCCTCACACTTATCATGGCTGCTTCCTCGTCTTCATTCCCCCACCCCTGATGACTCCCTGTGACAACATGGCGGGTCGCACACACACACCGGAATAACGAAAACAGAAGAAAAAAAAAATTACGAATAAAACGGAGGAAACGGAGGAAAGTCGGAGGGAAAAAAACAAAAAAACAAGAACGAAAAAAAAGGGAAAAGCGGTAAGACACCAGAAGACAAAGCAGAGAACAGAGAAAAATGGCACCCCGAGAGAAAAAGGACTATGGGTGTGCGTGTGCGAGTGAAAAGGTAAAAAAAGAAACAAATGAGAGGAAAAAGAGGGTGAAACGCGACGACAAAAATAACAAAACACACACGGAGAGAGAGATAAAAAGAGTATACACCCTCTTCAGATGTCCAATCTAATCTCCCCGCACGGTCTCTTTCCTTTTCTTTTTCTCTCTCTCTTGCCCCCTCAAGTTTACTGCTATTTGGATTGCTTCATCTTACTCTACTTTTCACCCCATCACCTACCCTCATCTCCTCCTCTCGGACTACTTGCCTGTCGCGGGGCTGTGCGTGTTGGCTGCTTTGCTCGACTATTGCGGTAGCACAGCAGTTCCTCAGAGCGGCGCTCCAAATCTATTTGTACGCGGCACAGTCTCTTCTCCTTGGCCGCAATTTTTGTGTCGCGCTCCTCTAATATCTTCATCCACGATGTCACCTTGTGACCGAGTTCTTCCACCTCATTGATCCGCTGCTGCAAGGACTTCTCCCGCTCCTTGTGGGCCTCGAGGTCCCTCCGGTAATTCCCCTCACGCGTAATCAACAACGCCTCACGCTGTTCATTTCGCCGCTCCAATGTCATCAGAGCCTGACGTTTTTCCCGGACGTCTCGTTGGCAGTCTTCTAGTTCAGAAAGTTTCTTTTTCAGCAGCTTCTCCTTCTCTGCCACGGCAGCCTTGCGCTCTTGTACACGCACAAACAGTGTCTTTGCGGAATTACAATCCTTTAATAACTGTTGTATCTGTTTGTCAACATTTAAAGCGTCTGTTTCATATATGGTGGCAAGAGAGCTTCCCGTTGGCTCCCTAAGCCGCAAGGCCTGTTCTTTTTTAATAAGTTCATCGCGCGTCTGTGCAAGCTGAAGCGCCTGCTGTCGTTGTGGTAGCTGTCGTGGAAATCGCTCAATACCTACAGTTTGTTGTAACTTAAGGATCGCCTGTTCTGCAACGGAAAGCTTGTGGTGTGACGCCTCCAGCTTGGCAAACGACGGCACCGCCGCCTCTGTACGTGCGCTCTCTTCCCTTTTTTCCCCCTCTACTTTTACCTCCCGCGAAGGCGGCGGCGGTGGTGGTGACGGCGTTAATGAACGAAATGACGCCTCGTCGACATAGTCACAATCATTATCAAAATCATCGTCATCATTATTATGCCTATCTGTAAATTTATTGTGGTTAGATTCATGGGGAACGGGACTTTTCCGGTAACTATTCGTAGCCCCTGCTCCCGCATCCTTTCCCGAACTTTTTCCTCCCCCTCCTCCTGCTGCTGCCGCTGCACGATGCATCTTGCGCAGGGACGAAGCAATCTCGTCTACGGATACCGCCTCGTTAAGAAACGGACTTACAAAGTCTCCCTCATCACTGTCTGATGTATACGTTGATGTTGACTCATCACGATAAGTGGAGCTCGTGCTGCACGAGTGTACGTGCCTCTGTGCTGATTCATTCGGCGGCGATGGCGGCGGCGGCACCATACGTCGTTCGCGCCGCCGCGTCCCACCACCACCACCTCCACCACGAGCAGCAGCAGCAGTGCTGCCACTGCTATCAAAATTCGCCGCCCCTGATCCCTTCGATGTTGTGTTTGTTGCATTTGTATTTGTTGTTGTACTCACCCGCACCGCGTTGAACTCCTCGGAGAGGTCGCGGTCCAGCTGGGGAGCCGCGCCACGCTCGTCCTTCGTCCACCGCCAGTTGGCTGTGTTAACGTTGTTGTTCGTGTTCGCGTCGCTGGTGGGAATCGCGGTCTTCTCCGCGCCCGTGACGCCGGTGACAACGCCCATGGCCTCCTCGATAGTGGCGTTGTACAGCTCGAGCCTCTCGCGGAGCAGCTGGATGCGCTTGTTTGACGACAAGGGCCCCTCCGTCATGGCAGTCCTGAAATAACACTCTGTTTTGTTTCTTTTTGGTTTTGGTTTTTGCTTTTGCTTTCTCTCTGTGTAGGTCTGTCTACCGTGGTGCACCTGAGATAATTTCTTTACACCACGGACACAAAACCATATAACAAAAACTACTTTTCGTTGGATTCACTGTGTGTTTTGTGTCGTCGCACTTTGTCTTGCTTTTTTCTTTTTTTTATTTTCGTTTTCTCTCTTCTGCTCTGATTTTCTCTTGTCTTACTTCTATTCGTGTATCCTTCCTTCTTTTTTTCCCCCTCTCGTTTCTGTGTGTTTCTGGGGGCTCCCTGCGCAGATCTCCGTTACGTGAATGTGCTCCCGTCCAAAACCTCACAAGCTCCTCCCCGTAGCCACGAGTACATGCATATATACAAAGAGGAAGGGCAGAAAGTATGGGAAAAGGAGGTGAAAAAGAAAAAAAAATTGTGATGGTGGCAATGTGAAGAAACTTCCTCTTTATTATTATATTTATGAGGGGAATGCAGAAACTAAAACGTCACTTCGCACTCAAATAAGATCTGGAGTGTACAACCATCAATGGGTTGTGTGTGCAAATAGCATACAGTATATATATATATATATATATATATATAGAGAGAGAGAGAGAGAGGAGGGAGTAAAGGGGAAGCAAGAAGAAAAGTATACAGAGAACTGCTAGCCTCACTTACTTACATCCCAACCACACCTCACCTCTCCTCACCCTTCCTCATTCACTTCACTCCCCAGAAATAAAGAAGGAAACAGAAACATACAAAAAGAAAAAAAAAGAGATAAAATATATTCTCGTGTTATTTACCAAGCCATACAAGAAAAACCTTCATTCTCATTATCAGTGTTCTACGTCTAGTTAACAAAAAAAAAAGGGAAACCACACAGGATTACTAGTAGAAGCAGAAACGGATGAAAAAAAAAGAGGGGGATAACACACTAGAATTACATATCCATTCATGCTCTCCATCACTTTCCACCACCACTTTCTCTGGTTACTTTCTGTCAACCAGACATGCATACATACATACATACATACACGTGTAGAAAAGCATATATACAGGCTGGTGTAGGGTGATATACTACAAATATATAAATTCTTAGAAAAAAAGAGCCTGATAAGAAAGAAATACCACGCACACACATACGCAAAGAAGTCTAGGAGTGTACATATGCAGTGCATCCAAACGTGCAGTGAAAATCTAGGAATAACACAGACAGACCGCGAGAATTGGAAGGGGAAACAAAGAAGGAAGAAAGAAAAAAAGAAACCAAAAAAAAGGAGTAAACAACTCATCAGCATACCATTAATAAAGGTGAATAAAACGGCTCCATAAGTGTAGCCAACCCTTTTAACGTTGTTTATTCCCTCTCTATCTGCTTCTCTCTGTCTCTGTCTATTCGATATCCTTTCTTCTTATTTCTCTCCCACTCACTTTCCTTCTCGCTGCTTTTCTTGGTTTTTTTTATTTCTCCCTCTTCCCTCGGCATCCCTCGTATTAATCAGAACACTACTTTTTTAAGCAATGGTGCTGAGTACTTCTAAAAAAAAAAAAACATCGCATGTCCACAACAACGGCGAGCATCGCCTCCGCAGCCACCTCACCTCCTTATTTCGCCTCCTCTAACTTGCACTTCACCAGGCGTTGCACCACTTCAAACAACTCCTTCTTGGTACTTGTCACGGCCAATGTAACATGGTGTAACTTGGCATAATCCACAAGGTCTGCCTTGGTCAGTTGCTTGAAGGCGCGAGAATGTGAAAAGTTTCGAATGATGGCACTTACATCGGGCATGTCGGGCCTCACATCAACGTGTCTCGCCGTACTTGGTGAGGATGGACTACGACTTGAACTGCAGCGGGTGGCTTCTTTTTGCAAGGATGGAGGAGGAGCTGGAGGGTACAGTAGTGATCCTCGTGATGGTCGTTGTTCGCTGTCCTCACGCAGCTCCTCTTGTTTCTTCGTTGGCCTTGAAGGGGTTACAGTCAGCTCATCCCTGAGTTCCTTAAACACAACAGACTTTCGCGAACATCGCGGACTCTCTGCTTGCGGAGAAGTCAAAGACAACCGCCCAGAGAGACGCTGAATCGCGCGCTGAAACAGTGAGGGATTGTCCTCCGCAGAAGCATGCTGCAGCGCGGGGCTGAAGGGCCCTTTCTCCTTCCATGGGCTGGCACGCAAGCTCTCGGCGTTCGGCGGTGAATCGGACTTCTTCAGCGCCGGCGTTGGGCTTGTCGCCGTCGGCGGCGTCCGTCCTTCCGGCGACCTCCCGAATAACTTCCCGAGCCACGACACCGACTCCGGGCGGACGGGCGTCGGCGGCGGTGCCTTCGGGACGTGCGGCGTGCCGAACATCCCCGACCACCGCGAGGAGCTCCCGCGCGGAGTTTTGGCCGCCGACGTCAGCTGCGGGGAGACGCTCCCGCCCGCCCTCTGCGGGGACGCGCTCGGCTGGCGGGGCGGCGACCGCCGGAGTGCCTCCTCCAGCGCGCGGTTGAGCTGCGCCTCCTGCTGCTGCGTGCGGTCGAGCAGGGCGTGCACGCGCCGTATCACGGCGTCACACTCCGACGTGAGCTCCTGCGAGAGCCGCAGCTCCTCCTCGTCCTTCGCGTGGACGGTCCGCGACTCCTTCCGCGCCGCCCGCGCCTGGTGGTGGGCGCCGGACGCCATGCGGCTGCGCATCCGCCGGCTCGGGGAGGCGTCCGACTTCGCCCGCTTCGCGGTCGCGCCATCGGCGGTGGTGGGTGTTGGTGGCGGTGAGCTTCCGCCGCGGTGGCCGACCGCCTCCGGCTCAACAGTGGGCGTGCGGGCGCGGCGTCGGCTAGATACTGTAGACCTTGTGTACGGCATAGATTATTGCACCTGTTGTAGCTCAAAATGTATATGTGTGTGTGAGAGAGAAAGAAAAAAAAAATTGCATAAACAACAAAGGGGGGCATGGGGTCTCCTCTCCCATACACCTTACATTCAGGCAGACAGGAAAGAGATGTAATTAAATTTAAAAAAAAAAAAAGATTAAAAATAAGGTAAGGAGAGATTTATCATGCCTAGAAAGTAGTTAATCACCCAAGACTCCCACTGGGGTGTGAGTTATTGCCTGCTTTCTTTCCTTTTTTTCACCCTCGTTCCGTTACTTTAGAGAGAGAAAGAAGCACTTTATTTTACCTGCTTTCCCTCTACCCTCACGCCCACAGACCACTTCGACAACGCTGTGCTTCATATCTAAAACCACTTCTCTTTTTCCTATTTGGTGTCGTGGTGGTAGCGGTGGTGGTGGCACCCCTTTGCCTCTATGTATGCATCGCAGGGGGTCATGACGAGCAGCTGAGTATCAGCGAGGGCAACACCAACGAGACAACCCTCCACACACACACACATACATCCAAAAGAAAAAGAAAAAAAGAAAAAGAATGCATACGTATAAACATACACGGGAAAAAAAGCTCAAAAACAAAAAGACCCTTCCCTCCTCTCTTTTTAGGTTTCTCGTTTTTTTTTCTTTTCCTTTTGTTTTTGTTTTTTTTTTGGAAGTGTCTCATTATTATTTTTCTTTTTTTTTGGCCTCCTCCGCCATTAGTGGGGGGCCACATGATCCCTCCTCCACTTCTTCTTCGCTATTATGCTGTCTTCTCATCCTGTGGCATGCCAACCAATGAAGCAATACCGGCAAAAATCACCAATATGTTACCTACCAAAATGGCGTAGACACAAAGGGACTGCAGGAAGAATGGTATGACTGGGTAAAGCACAAGCACTATGAAGGGGAGGAAAAGCGTGTATGAGTACAGGGCCCACACCTTCTTCCACCACGGTGTGTCCGGTGGGAATGCGTCACCCTTGAACATCATGTAGAGCGACAAATACCCGTTCAGTGCCTGGAAAAGATAGTGCAGAACAAACAGCGGCATAATAACGTAATTGACTGTTACCAGGCGCAATGCCTCAAACGCCATGAAGAGTTCCGGGGCCACAACCAAGGAAATGAGATAAAACAAGGTGTGTGTAAAAGGAACCACGCGCGTTGCCACCTCCGCCGCGGTACCCTGCGCGGCAAGTCTCAGTGCACTCTCCTGCGGCACCGGCACCCCGACGAGCAGCTGGTAGAGCTCCGCGTCAAACAGAAACGTGTAGGCCATCGCCACGCGCGGGAAAAAGACGGCGGTTCCCCCTACCACCCAAACACGGAAGTTGTTCTCCCCGAAGTATGACCAGAAGTCCGCGACCGCGTCCTTCGCCTTCTCGCACAGGCAGAGTCCCTTCAGCAGCTTCACGTGCGCCGCGAGCTTCACCACCTGCATCGCGTTCTCGACGGGGAAGTGCTCCTCGAAGTCGACCGGCTCCATCTGCAGCAGCGTTGGGCCGTCGACGAGGTACTTCCGCACGTACCCGCTGAGCTCCGCGTAGCCGACGGTGTGGTTCATCCAGTACTCCACGTCCGACACCGACCACTCCCTCACGGCCTTATTCGCTATTGGGGACGCGCTAATGACAATCGGCGCGGCGGTCTGTTCGCCCGACACAGCGGACGCAAGACAGAGAGACACCACGAGGAGGGGGAGGAGATGCGCTGAACCGTACCGGCACATACTTGGCCTCGCAGATGCCACTACGCAAAAAAAAAGAGAAAAAACGTCAGCCAATGTTTAGTAGTACAGCTTTTTTTTATTAAAAATTAAAAAACAAAAAGAACATAGAAATACAGAAATATAGAAATATAGAGCGGTGTATCACATCACCCCCAATATCGGCAATACACAAACATCGGTCAAATGGAAAGAAACACAAACCAGCCGACAGCAAAACACAGAGAGAAAGCGAGAGAGAGAGAGAGAGAGATGTAAATATATAGATTCATATACATACGCACAGATATATCTATATATACATGGGATACAAACACCAAACAAGAACAACATCAACCATAATATTAATAATAATAATAATAATAAAGGGCTGCAACAGAGAGTCCAATACAGTATCCAAGTAACAAAAGCGTTTGAAAAGAAACGAGACAAAGGTATTCCAAGAAAGGAACAAAAAGAGTGAGACAAAAAACATTCCACTCTTCGTTGTACAAACAAGAATAAAAAAAGGAAGAAAAAAGGAAGTCTTCTTCTCAGCGCTTCACCTTCTCGCTCCGCCCTCGACGAGCACCCTTTCCGCGATTTGCAGTCGTAAGTTCCGCCTCCGCAACCTTCGGAGCCGACCCAAGTGAGAACTCCATTGTCGCCATGAGTGAGAGGCGTTTTAGTTCCTCTACCCGTCTCTCCTCAATCTCTGCAAGGAGATTTAACTCCTCCACCTCCACCTCTCGTCTCTTTGCCTCAGCCCAAAACTGCTCGGCTGCACTGCCCTGACCCGTCGGCATGGCGGAATTGTTTCTCCTCCGCGGAGACGTACTAGTAAAGGTGAAGGAGCCGAAAATAGAGGATTGGGTAAACAACGTCAGGCTCTCTGTCGCGGCAGTCGCAGAGTGACGAAACTCTTCTGCCTTTACCCGCACTTCGTCTAACCCCGCTTTGCTCATCAAGAGAGGTTCCTCCAAAGTGAGTGAACGTGGTAGTGGCCCCGTACTCACCAGTAGACTAGAGGCATCGACATAAAAGGAGCCAACATCGCACGTCAGGGTGACGCAATTTCCACTAGGAAAAAGAATTTCATCATGAATCCTTACTCTAAGGACACAGGGCTTTGCAAGGGACTCTGAAAGTGTGGCGGTAGGTACCGGGCTTGCAGTTGTCACATGGTTTATGGCACACACATCTTCAACATTCATTAATGAGATCCCCGACTTCCGTCTGTGGAGACTTGGATGGGGCCCAGATAATGCGTTTGGCACCAAAGGAATGTTATCACACGTCACAACAACAGCGCCATCATTATCATCAGCAGCATTACCACCACCACTACTACTATCATTCTCACCCCATGAACCTTGCAGACTCAGACTTGTGATACACTGGTACAATGGTCCTTGGGAAACAGCTCGAGACTTCTTCTTTCCTTTTTGGGATTTGGATTCTGATCGGGTTGCCGATGGCGACTCCTCTCGTTCTATAGGGGAATGCACCAGTGTCGATAAACCCCCAAGCTTTATGACCTCAATGCGTAGTACCACAGTAGAGGATTTTTCTTTTTCTTCAGGCTGAGTATCTCCAACTCCCACAGTCTCCAGTGGCGCGTTATCCAGCTGCCGCAGTCTTGCACAGGTCACAGTGATTCGCTCCCTGTAATCATCCAACAATGCGATGGGGCAACCCGTGAAGACAACCTCTTCGAGTACTGGATGCTTCTGCAGCGCCTCAATAGTCGCCTCAATGGAGAAGACGTTGTTGCGGGTGAGGTCGAGTACACGCAGTTCGGGTAAACCAGTCAAGAAATCCATTCCCTCCATCCTGTTGTACGCCAGGCCCAGACAGATCAAGGAATTAGAAGCACACACCTCCTGGATGGAGCAACCGCAGGCCATAAGGACCAAGCACGTGGGTGGCAAGTACGGGATAGAAGTGAGACCTTCGTTGTTGCTAAGCACGAGCGTTGTAAGATTCGAAAAACGTGTTACATCTTCCGTTAGCTGACAAAGTCCTTTCCCTGAAAACACCAGCTCTGTAAAGCACTCCCGAAGCTCATCCTCTCCTATTCGTGACTCCCGCTCATGCGCAAGTGCCGTGTCCAGATGCCTTCGCTCGTGTCCCCGCAGCCTGCCCCACTTTGCGGAGTACTCCTTCACGATGCGCAGCAGCTCCGCCACGCAGTCACCGTAGCGAAAGCACAGCAGCCGCATTCTCACGATTGCCGCGTCGTCGCCGCAGCACTCGACGGGCGGCAGCTCCTCCATCGGCACCGCCGGCGGGATCGCGCCCGGGTCGAGCAGCGGCGGCGGGACGGCGGGGCGCGTGGCCTCGTGGTGGGAAGTCGCCCCCGCCGCGAGACTCCTGCCGAGCGCCGCCCCGCAGCCCCGCAGCCGGCGGAGGGACTCGCGCGTGTGGCCGGCGTACGTGTGGACGACGTTCCAGAAGGCGGCGGCGAATGTCCCCCCGGCAGCCGGGGGTGGGGCGGCAGGCGGGGACGGCTCCCACGGCGGCGGGACTATCATCGCTGCGAGCTCCGTGGAAGGAAGGAAGAGAAAGGAAAGGAAAAGGAAACAAGGCAGTACAGGGAGCACCAGTCTGGGGGGGGGGGGGGGAATACACCGACACGGAGTGAAACAGAGCAAGGGAAGAAGAAGGGGGAAGCAAAAACAGTAGCAACAACAAGATTCTCAAGGGAATGTAGGTTTATAATTATTTGTGGAAAAAAAAAGAAAAAAAAGCATCAAAAGAGTGCACAAAACGGACAAAAAGAGGGAATACATCAACATTTTTTCTCTTTCGTTTTATTTTGTTTTTCCTCTTGAGAGAAAATAAAAACACACAATCAAACGATCTCTTGCGATCAGGAAAGGGGAAAAAAGGAAACGGTTTGGTTTGGTTCGTTCTCGATAATCATGACAGAACAGCTCTTCAGCAAGCCCCCCGGAACCCTGAAAAGCCCCCAGCATCTGAGAGATATGGAATTATTCAATCGAGAGTGGAACGTTCCGTAAGAAAACGACGAGGAAAAAAAAAAACAAGAAAAAAATTTGAGGGTAATCACCCTATGAAAAAATAAAATAAAATTGAAATAAACAAAGGCAAGACAGAAAAAATGTTTACTCATTTACTCATTCCTATATTTGCATAACCGTGTGGTTGCGTTTGTCTGTCTGAAGGAGGAATAACACAAATTAGAGGAACGCACATACGTTATATAAAAAATGAAAATAAAAAAAAGAAAGAAAAAAATGAAAAGAAAAAAAAGAAAGAAAAAAAAGAAAGAAAAAAAAGAAAGAAAAAAAAGAAAGAAAAAAAGAAAGAAAAAAAGAAAGAAAAAAAAGAAAGAAAAAAAAGAAAGAAAAAAAAGAAAGAAAAAAACACATCCACGGTACATCGTCCAATTTGGGCTTCTAGATAAAATTTCCAATCAGAACTTTTCCATGAAATGGAAAACGCAGAATTGCATAGAAACAAGAACAAGAAGAAAAACCAAGCAAACCAAGCAAACCAAAAAATACACATAGAGATAGATATAAATTCAACAACGGGGAAGTGAGTTCATCCTGTCCCCCTTCCTTCACTCTCTTGACGGCAATGTCTGGCTTCCTCCTTTTTTCTTTTCTTCCTCTCATCTCTCTTAGTGCATCGTCTGCGCACGTGGAGTTGGATCATAGCAGCAGGCGCCGGGGGAAATGCCTTCGTCCGTCATCTCCATCAACGACTGCTGTAAAGCACACGGTGGGCAGCAATACACAGTGCAGCCGTCACCACAATCCGAGCCGTGAATCCCCAAATCACCCCGTAGTTTGTTCCGCACGAGATACTGGATCACAGGCGATGCGAGGCCGCAGCAGAAGCTATCTCCGAAACACGCTGCGAAGAGGATGAGCCAGTTTATTTCTGGCCTTCCGTTTTGGCACTTCACGTTGTACTGTCTGGAGAGCTGGCAGTAGAAGCAGCACCACACCTCCAGGCACGAGGAGCAGTCCTGGCAGCAGTAGCAGAGGTCGTACCGCCATTCCCGCGGCTGCTGCGGTGGCAGTTGTGTGTTGACGTACGTGTTCTCTTTCTGTATGCCGGTAACCGCCATAGTGTGGGGGATCGGTTGGTACGGGGTAGGGGGGTTAGCCCCGTTATTGCCGTCATTCTTGCTCATGTTGAATCAAAGGGCTTTCTTGTTGGCAAAACGACAGGAGCGCATCACAAACACAGAATAGAGAGTGAGAACAAAGAAAAAAAAGGGAAAAGAAAGAAAGAATAGAAATGAAATCATTCATACACAAACACACATGCACGCTCAGGCATCTCTTCCAAAGGAAACAAAAAAAACGAAAAGGGGACAAAGAAAAATCTCTCCTGTTCTTTGTCCCCCACCCATCCTTTTACCAACAGCATCAACACATTGTCAATATGTATACACAAGAACCAACTCTACATCACCATATACACGCTCACATCGATCAACCCACAGTCAGCAGAACCTTTCTTTTTCTTGAGTTTTCTTTTTCTCGTTTTGTTCTTTATTATTATTATTATTAGTAGTAGTAGTGGTATTGCCCTTACTATTAACAACAGCAATAACTCTCTCTTATTCATCCTTCACATATACTGTCTGTCCCCCATCCATTGTTAAACACTGGGAATAAAATCCTCTGCACCGAAGAGTGGCAAAAGTGCGTCTTGCAGTGCAGCGGTGTTCATTCCGGGGAAGACCCGGAGTTTATTGAAGTTGAGAGTTTTCATCTCCCTGCCAATATCCCCCACCTGCAGACAAAAGAGGTAGCGAGCGGCAGCTAACGCCTCCGCTAGCTCCAGCTGGTGGTTTGACATGAGCGCACGATTGGGCACCACAACCAGCGGTCTTCTGCACTCCAACGTCTCAAGAATTGTTCCCGCCCCCGCATGCGATATAACCAGCGCCGCCTCTTGTATGAGTTCATGCAACTTCGGACGGTACGCAAACACCTCAACTGTGACACCGTGAGCCTCTGACACTTGTGTCTTATACAAAGAGTCTCCTTTTTGAATCAGAAGCCGCGTTATATTCCAACTCGCAAGCGTTTCACATGTTTCATCATTATCCACAGCCTTAATCAAGGAATCAAATTGAGTGGAGCCAACAGTAACCAACGCTACTCGCTCCTTACTAGAAGAATGTGTCTTCCCCGGCCACTCTGCCGACAGCAATGGAATATCTTCCTCCCCTTGAGAATTACTACTACTACCATTACTGCCAACGTAAAAGAGAGATTGTTTACTCCCCCATCGTTTCTTCAGCCATGCATTGTAGAGTGGCTGCCACTGTACTGTACAGACATCGCAGAATGGCATCAACAACTTCCCTGAAAGAGACATGTGATGAACGCACGTGTACGACTCCATGAATGCGACGGCTGGACGACGATAATAGCGCCGCGGTGAAAACGCGGCAATCAACAGCGCGGCCGCCACCACCGGCACGCACACGCCCGGCCCGTTCACCACAATCACATCCGGCTTCTCTGCAATGATGACATGTATGGACGACCACAGCGCCCGGAGAGTTGTAAACACGGAGAGGAAATAACTCTGGCCCACCTCGCGCGCGCGGGGGATTGTGATAAGCCGACAGCAGCGGCGGAAACGGTCCCGCTCAAACTCCGACGCAAGACTGGCCGAGTGTTTATCCGTCGAGGAGACAACATAAAAAGGGCGGTTTGCTCGCCAGACAACCGGCGGGAACGCCTTGATGGCACGCATCATTTCACTGGTGTGTCCGCCAGAGCCCAAGACGACACAAACACTTAGTGGTGCGTCCTTTCCGCGGAGAATTGACGCCGGCGGCTCCCGCATCAGTCCAACAAACCGCCACACCATCAGTGACAGTAACAGCACTAGAAGAAGGCACAACGCCATCATATTTGTCCAGTGCCTGGCATCGAGGGGGAGCAAAGGCAAAAGAAAATTAATAATAATAATAATAATAATAAATTTACAAACAAAAAAAAAAGAAAAAGAAAATGTGTTATTACAGATGCGGGGAGAAAAGAATTATATACATACACCCATTACAAACCAAATACACCGGAAATGCACATCACTCATACATCAACAAATAAATAAATATATATGTCATTTATGATTTACTTCAGCTATGCTGCCCGCTCACGTTTCTGTACACGCTTTGGCGGCACCCACTTGTAGTGCACTAGCTCCTCCTCCGCCACCGCCGCGCCAATGCGAAGTTCACCGCACCGAAGTGCCCCCAAGCCACCACGTCCGCTGTCTAAGTTCTGCCGCACGACGTCCACCACCTGTCCACCATGCACACCGCGTCCCCAGCGCCGCGAGACGTCACAGCCAACGTCCCACGAAACCGCGATGCAGCGATCATCCAGCAATGATCCATGCAAGTCACTCACCGCGCACATTGCGGCGCACTGCTGCTCATAAACAACAAAGCAAAACCCGCACGGTGTTCGCGTCACTTCGTTCAGGCCAATGACGACATCCCGCACATGTCCGCATGCAGAAAAGTGCTCCCAAATCTGCTGCTCCGTGGTGTAAAATGACAAATTGCCTACATACACGGTTGTGCTCTTGTCAAGCTGTTCCTGCCGTCGTGCCACAAACTCTCTTTCTGTGAGCAATGAGCGCAGCAACTCTTGGCGATCGACATAGGCCATTCGGGGAGTCACATCAACAAAGTATTCCGCCATTATTCTTTCTCACTAAGTCAAGCCGCCTTCTCCCTCTCTGTTGGTGCCTCCCTTTCTTTTCCACAAGGTGTCAGATGAATGAATTAAAAAAAAAAAAACACGTGGATAACAAATATGAAGTGGTATTCATGAGTCAAACCGGCGGAACACACACACACACATACACACATTCGAATGCGTGCCCTCCTCTTCTCTGTATATACACGTGGGGCTGGAATCATGTGGCGCGATGCAGTAAAACAGCGGTATACAAGGAATGGAGAACATGCAACCATGCAGAGACGGACATGGCAGCCCAACGCAGAAAGAAGGAAGAAGAAAAAAGAAAAAGAAAAACGACAACAAGAGAAGGAACAAAAACTTAAACGAACTCTTCTTTGTTCATGTTTCTTTTTCTAGCCAGGTACTCCCTGTACCGCTCCCCTCTTTCTGCCGCTCGCGTCTGCCCAGCTGCAGTGCCACTTTTTATCTCCTTCGCCGCCGCAGACTCCCGTGGCGGCATCCCCAGGCCTCCACTGTCCAGAGCCGTGAGTGGGTGGCCGAGGGCGTGCGACACAAGTCTATAGCCGTCCTCGATTCGCTGGCGTACCGATTCATTCATCACGTCATCCGGATTGTGCACCTCGATGCCAATAATGGCAAATAAACGATTTACGAGTTTCAGCAGTACAAGTACAGAGAAGAAGGGAATAAACAAGGGGACAAACTGGTTCAGCCACGCACCAAGAATGTAACTCAGATCCATATTTCTGCGGTACACATGGCCATACATAACGTCAATGTCGTCTGTCACAAGACCTGCTATCAGCAAAAAATTAAAGCCAAGTGGCATAATGAGACGTGAGAAAAACGTGGCACTAAAACACAAGGATGCATTATCAGAAATACTGGGGAGAATAACATACATGTCAAATACCTTCAGCTGCAAGATGGCCCAGTACGAGCAATAAGCCATGTAAAACATAAAGATCATCGACCCCACAAGTTCAAAACTACTCCTCATTGCTAAAGCAATAACAGAAAGCGATTTTTCTGTCCATGGCTGAAAGGGGAGCACAAGTTCACTCCAAAGCACAAGAATGGTAAGAATTGCCGCACATACCGCAGCCCCTTTATACACAATACCGCGCACAGAAAACCAAAGCTTTTTTAAAGGGCTCTTGTTGCTTCTATCTCCGTGTATTAACTCATCATAGGACACACAATTATGTACTGTGGAGCCCCATAGGTGATTCATTCTCACTGCAATTTTGATAGAATACTTGACACGTGCATGAAGCTCCTCCAAGTGCTTCAGTGAAACATCAACGTGGTTTTCACCTGTTGCCGGCCTCATACGCGCAGATGCAGAATGATACTGAGGAATGTCACGATCTGCCTTGTCTATCTCTTCCATCATGTGTGACCAGTACATTTTGTTCTCCTCAGCAACAAGAGGCTGGATCGTCATGAGTTCTGCCTTGATCTCCGCCAAGTCCATGGCGGCAAGATCTAAATCTTCCTGGATGTCAACAGCTTTAAAGTATGAGCGACGCAACATTCTGGCAACATCTGAGCGCCTCCACAACATCTTCGGCACGCCCACCAACCCAGCAGACATGAATAGTACAAGGAGAATAAGACCCCACGCATTTGCCAGGGAAATTGCAAGCTTCAATATACCCTCAATAGAATGATACGCGCCCTTGAGAAAGGCAATATAGCCAAAACATACAACAAGAATAATCAAAGATATTACGTACATCTTCACATTACTTTTGATGGCACTCTTTATTTTTCGCTTTGGGGTAAATTCCCCCACTTCTGTGTACCCCTGCGACACAGGAAGCACCGCCCATCCCATAATGTAAGTTACCGCGACAATGGCGTACCACACACCGATCATCCACGTCTCCTTTGGCATATTCGGGTCTGCTTTGGCATCGAAGGCCGCACTAATATCTACCACAAGAAGCGGAAACGGCAGTATGGTGGACAAGAGAGTGATGACAATAAAAATACGGCACAACAACGGCATATGCTTCGCCGATACCTTTGTGTAGTACCGGAATATCAGTAGCGTCGCCACCAATGAGAGGAAAACGAAAAAAAGTGTTGAAAAAACGGCGCCTTTCGACATGAATACGTCCAGTTGTTGTTGCTGTTTTGTATAAAGAACGGTTCAATAAAAAAAGAAAAAGAAAAAAAGAAATATCACGCTTGCCACCTCTCCCTCTACGTTACTTTTATTGGCCTTGCCCTAATGTATGCACGTGTACCTATTGCTGCTATATTGGTTGGATGACAGTAAAGGTATTGTAATAGCGATGACTGTCCTCTCACACACTTTTTTCCTTTTTCTTTTCTTTTGTTCACCAACCGTTGAAAGAGAAAAAAAAATCCAGAACAAAAAGATCAATAAATATCACATCACTCACATGATGAAAGAGAAAGAGGGAGAAAGAATAACAACAAGAATAATAACAAACAAACATACCAAAAGGAACAATAACAAAGAAAAAAAAAAGTCACTTCACCTTATTTTTTTTATTAGCACACACCGTCTTTCGTCGTCATTATCTCACTTGGTCTCGTTTCCATGCACCAGGCAGAGTTGAGTTTTAGTTGTATCTCATCACGCTCCTGCATTACCGCCAATATTTCCTCGTGAAGCGGGTGCGGCTGGGCCTTCAGTTGCAACGCCAGACGATTCCGCTCCGTTGTTTGCTTCGATAGTTTCTGCTTCAGCTCCGCCAATCGGGCATTCATCTGCTTTGGCTGCATGGACGCAGCAGACTTCGCTGCGTCTCCACTTGTGCCGCCCTGCGCGTTGGCATTGGCCCGCAGCGCCTCGAGCTCCTTCTTCGCTTCCTCCAGCCTTGCAGGCAGCTCGGCCTCGCTGGTGTGCAGCAAAGTCTGCAGGCGCTCCTTCTCCTTCATGGCGTGCGCCACCTGCGACTCCATCTCCCGCAGGTCCTCCGCAGTCGTCTGCTGCTGCTGCTGTTTGCCACCGCCACCCTTCGGCTTGATGCCGCCGGGGTTCAGCAGCGTCGCGCCTTGCAGGAGTTTCTCCATCGCCTTCGCGTCCACCTGCCGGGCGCGAGCGCGGAGGGCCTCCTCATTTCGCCGTCGCTCCTCCTCGCGCGCGGCCCTGCGCTCCTCCTCCTGCCGCTCCCGCTCCCAGCGCTCCTCCTCCTGCCGCCGCAGCTCCTCCTCGGTGAGCTCGGGCTCCTCCTCGTACTCCTCCTCCTCCTCCTCCTCTTGCAGCTCAAAGACGGGCCTGCGACCCTTCAGCACGCGCTCCTTATCGTGCGCACGCTCATCAGCAAGGATAGCATTGACTCGATCCACCAACGAGTTCTCGAGGAGTTTATAATTTTCAGGGCTAATGTTCCTTGTAGACGTAAAGAGCTGCTGGAGAAAGGCGCTGAGAATCACATTGTAGTGCTTGTTATCAGAGAAAGCATGCAGGAAGTCCCTGGTAACCTTCCCAAAGGCAGAGTAATACGCTTTCCCTTTGAGGTCCGCAAACTCAAAGGTGAAGCGATCAATTCCCTGTGGCATACTTTGCTCCTGCCCCTGATGTCTCCTCTTTCGCGTTTCTTCTTTCGTTTCTTTTCTTTACCTTGCTTACCTTCCCATAATCACCAGTCAAGGGTGGGGCGGTTAAGCACATAAAAAGCAAACCAAATAAGGGGAAGAAAATAGCGTCAATAGAAAATGTGTGAGAGAAGAAAGAAAAATATAAACAAGCCCGAATGAACTATGAACATGACCCTTTTTCGTTTCTTTTTCCCTCTCACCATTGTTGTTGTGCTTTTTTCGTTTGTTTGTCTGTTTATCCCCTGAGTTGTTCCTTTTGCACCTCCTTTCCATACGTTATTACTTTTCTTCGCTTTTTTTTTTGAGGGGGCTAGGTGGGGAACACACCAGTGAAACGCAAAGTCGCGAAAAGACATCTTACACCCCGTTCAACCACACGTAATTGTCGTTACGATCAATGCGTCTCAGCGACTGGAGCGAAGACAAAATGATGCACAGCGTCGCAGCTCTTTTTCTTCATCCCCAACCATACCAAACCGTCGTTTTTTTTTCTCTCCCGCTTTCTTTCTTCTTCTTTCCTTGCCTTACAGCTGCATTCCGGTTTAGAACTTTGTGGGTGGTCGCGGCGGCATTGGGCGCTTCTCTTGCTGCTTTTGCGAGGGAGCTGCAGACGGAGGCACGGGTGCTCCTGACACCACCGCTGCCGTCTTGGGTACCAGTCTGGATCCCAAGGCCACCGTTGCGCCAGCCGTGCTGTCCTGCACACGAACGTACTCCTGTGGTGTTGTTGGCACGTAATGCGTTGCCGTGGCGGGCGTGTACGCCTGCGGGTAGAACGGCACGGGAGTAATGGTTGGTTTTTCCGTTGCCTGCGGTGTCGCCATGGGCTTTGCTGCAGCATTTGTTGTTGTCGTTGATGATGATGGTAGTGGTGGTGGAAGAGCGGTGTCGGTGCTGAGCAGCGGTGGGACTGTCCCCCAGTAGACCGGCGGGGCCTCCTCCTTCGCCTCCTCGTCCATGACGCCGGGGAAGAGGAAGGTGTTGTTCTCGTTGCGCGGCGGCTGCCCCCACTGCCCCTCGCCGTTCCCCCACTGCGCCCCGGGCGGGATCGGTGCGTTCAGGCCGGGGACTCTCAGCGCCGGGTACGCGGGCGGCAAGCGGCGCATCGCCTGCATGCCGTAGAGCCACGGCGGCGGCGAGTGCGGGCCCATCCCTAGCGACTCCCGCAGCCGCTGCGAGAGACGGCCGGGGTCGTGGCGGCTCCGCGGCACCCACTTCCCCTCATAGAATACATCCCCAAAACAGCTAAGATTCACGTGAAATGTCTTGCGCTTCAGCGGCGTCCCTGAGATGAAACACGTGAGAAAGGCCAGCTGGTCCGGATTCGCCTTCTTGTCTCGCGTTGCACGGATGCGCTCCACGCCGAGGGCAGCGATTTCCGGCGGCACAATATCCGTCGCCCGCTCGCGGTCCGCCTGGTTCGCCAAGAAGGCCCGCAGTTGGCTCCAGTGCCGCGGTACGGGAACGCTGCGGCGCACAGACTTGAGCAGCACGGTGAAGAAGGGGTCCTCCGCGCTCCCGTCGTGCTCCGTGACGAGGGTGGCCACCTCCTGCCCGCACCGCTCGGCCACCATGAGCTTCAGCGACTCCCACGGAATCCGCTGCCGTCGCCGCCCACCCCGCGGTGCCTTGGCGGCCTCGTTGGCAGTCACGGACGGCAGATGCACGCGGTCCCTCTCCTCCGCGTCGAGCGCATCATTCCCGCCCCTGACAGCGGGTGGGGCGATTGTGTCCAGGAGGTCGCCGGAGGTGGAGGGCATCGGTGCGGCACTCTGCTCAGTGTCTTCTTCGGGAAGAACATACTCCACCTTCTCTCCGGCCTCATTCGCCGCGGCGGCAGCACGCAGACGGGACTGAATAAACTTCTCCCGCTCCCTCAGCTGTTCCCGCCGCTCCCGAATAGCAGCCTTTTTTTTTTTCTCCAGCGTCATCTGTTCGGGGAAGAGCAGTAAACGCCTATATTTGTTCTTTTCGTTTTTTCTTTTCCTCCTCCAGAATTACAACAGTAGCCCCTTCCTTTATTCCTCTTTAGGTTACCCCTTCCACAACAAGCACGCACAGAAAATGAAGCAAACAGAAATGATATAATACATAGGAAGACAGAAATGTATGTATATATATATATATATATATATATGTCCCTCTCGCTAACAGTACCATGCGGAGTCAAATGGAAAGAAAAAAGACTTTTTAAGGTCAAGTGCATTGATAATAATAATAATAATAAATTTAAAACAGAAAGTGAGTCAAACGCTAATACTCGTACATACGTCCACATCCAAGCAGCAACCAACATATATATAACGCTAATTCTACTAGTCCCGTACATCCACCCACTGTCAACAGGAGGAAACAACTGTCACATCACAATCTCTTTGTCTCGCCTGGTTGGTTGATTGGTTGAAAAGAGACGGTTTACATCCTAATCATCCTGCAGTCCCTCAGAAAGCTATTCTCTAAAACAGATGAGATTTCCAAACTTCCCCACACGCACCCACCCACCCCCGCCCTCATCCCCAGAAGCCCCTGTATATATGTTTTTTTTCTCGTGGCTTACGTTTCTGTTTCCCCACTTTCTTGCCTTGTTTTCATGTTTCTTTTCTTCATCGGGTCTCACAGTAGCAAACACTTCTCCCTCTCCCTCCTCTAGCTAACATATGTATATATTGTAGATTCCTCCTATATATATCCTAGTAAATCTGGGTCCGTTGCAACGTCAGTTGGCCTTTATCGTCCATAACCGCCTCGCGGCTGGTGTTGCAGAACCCACGCTCATCCACTAGTTCTGTCAAGAGACCCGCGTTGTTGTAATATCCCGGAGAAACATGAGGGCCTTTAAGTTTCAGGTTTCCGCGCGTGTTGGCAGAAAGAATTGTAGCATCAGCCGTACCGCGGTCTCCGACAACCTTTGCCTCCGCATGCGGCACCATCCCACACTGTCCCCGCTTTAGTGAGCGCCATGTGAGCATGTAGGCGGCCTCCAGTGGACCTCGAAAGACAAACACGTCATCAAGGCTAAGTTCCTTTGCTAATTTTTGAAGGTACTCGTCACTCGCAGAAGGTTCACTGGCGTCTTCAAACAATGCTACCCATTTCAAATGCTCGTACTGATCCGCATCGAAGTTGCCCGTGTGGCGAAGAAGAAGATCAAAGTCCGCCTTCTTTCCAAGAATCCCCTGCACCTCCTCAACACAGAGCTTCTCAATACCATTGATGGCGTGGTCGTCTGTAAACATGTCGCTGTGAATATGCACGAGCACAGCCCCTGATGTCAGTGCGGCGTACGGAGCGATAATAGAGCCCACTGGGTTGGTGTGGTGGTTGGGCATGACGCCAAACCGCGTCTCGGCCTTAAGCTGCATAAGGTAGCCAAAGAGAAACCCCGCATTGATGCAATTCCTATGCGAAAAGGTAATGTGCAACTTGTCCTCCATAGCCGGGTTGGGATCCTCCAAGGCTAAAATAGGATCATCCGGGTGCAGGAGAGCAGAGAGGCGGCGTAGGCGTTGTTCATAATATGAGAACGGTCCCCAGACAAGCATCTTGCGCATTGGTGTCACTCCGAGCAAGTTCATATTGTGATCCGTGATGACAACCTTCTTCAGGAAGAAAAACTCCTGCGAGTGGACCCACTGGAACTTCTGCCCTGGGTACGAGAGGCCCAACTCAGGAATAACATTGTAAATCAAATCCCAGAAGTGCATGTTGCGCTCAACCAACATCCCTTGCTTCATCTCCGGTACAACTATCCACTCGCGGGCAATGAGATGATTTGGTTGAAACTCATTCAGATAGAAACGAAGTTTGTCGGCGTTTATGTTTGCATGCGGCACCACCGCCAGCAAAGCCCCAACCTTCGCACAGGCCAATTGCAGCACAAATGTCTCACAGTTGCACGGCTGAATTGCTAACACACGCTGACCAGGTCGAAGGCCCGTCTGCAGAAGGCCATGCGCTAGCGCCTCGCTGTTCTTCCGTATATCCGCAAAAGCCCATCGCACTGCTTGGTGCTCAATGCGAAGAAAATCCTTGTAGTACATCTTCCGCGACTGGATATTGACGTAGTAGCCTACAAGTTGATCCAGCACCGGCACCTCAACCGGCCCCTTCCTCTCTGAGAAGTCCTTTCGAACTCTACCACCCGCTGCAGCACCCGCCCCTGCTCCTGCTCCAGATGATGATGCCTTTGCTGTTGATGAGGCTGAAGCAGTAGCAGCAGCAGGAATAGCTGAGGCACAGAAGCGTGCTGGAGCAGTACTGGAGCAGCAGAACGTCCTCGTAAAGCGACGAAGCATCCCCCAATGTTTTGTCGACCCTTGTTTTTTTTTTGTGTGTGTGGGTGTATCTGATGTCTAATGAGCACCCAAACTATTTTCCCCTTCTCTTTCTCTTCTACTTTTTATTTTCTTTTGCTTTTTTTTGTGTTGTTTTGTTTTTTAGTGGTTCTCCGCTATCTCTCCTCCTTCCCCTTCTGTGCTGTTATGTGATAAAATGAAAGACCAACGAGTCAGAACAAAGGTGGAAAAAAAAACAAGGGAAGCGCAGAAAAACATTGTGGTAGCAAAGTGGTACAAAATCACCACAACCAAGAATATATATATATATATATATATATATATATATATATATATATAGAGAGAGAGAGAGAGAGAATGAGAGAAGGGATGAAAGAAAAAATGAATGAGAATACAAAAAAGGGCAGACAAAAAGGAAGAATCACTCTCAGTTCTTACCACTCTGTATGAGACTGAGGAGTGATCGCATGTCTCCCAGCTTCACAGCTTCACGACAATCTGAGATGAGACGAGTCTTGGCCTCTCCAATCCGCAGTCTCCCTGCCCTCATGATGTACGCGTTGATCTGCTTCAGTGCAGTCTTCAGCTCGGTGTAGTTATTGCACCGCTTCATGTTCTCCGCAATGAGCTCTTTATTCAAATCGTACAGATGCGCATATAATCGTCGCATGTTGACAATATCAGACATCAACCGACAGTCCTCTGCGTGGATAAGGAGTGGCTTTACGCTAGAGGCGGCATCCGCCATGCTGCTGGTTAGTTTCACCCGCACCGCATTAAATTCCTCCACTCGTTGGATTGTAGATTCCAGTTCACTCAGCTCCGCGGGGAAGTGGCACACCGCGGTGGCGCTCTCCACTGTAGACGCACCGAGGCTCTCCACTACGTCTCCACATATCTCCATTGTATCCCCGTATATCTGCAGCTCGCGATGTTCAGCGTGGCCCTCAATAACTAGTCCGCTACTGCCCCTCATGTCACGGAATGCAAGGTGGAAGTCACCACTCGTTTCCGGGGGGGCTGGCAGAGAAAATGTCTCCTTCAGCCACAAGCCCAAACGCTGGAAATAAAACTCATCTGGCAGATGTAATGTAGCATAACCCGTCGGTTTGGTTAAGGGCATTTCCTGATCCCTTTCCAACAACTGAAGCATGACAAACTTGGGGACATCTAACGATAATTCATAGACTTGATAATTTTCCGCGTTCGTGACGCCAACCATAACAGACGCCTTCACGTGGGCCTCCGCACAGCGTTCAACGGTTATTGGACACACAAGCGTGGAAGAGGGATCCTCCACCATGAAAAAGGCGCACTCTTTGATGGGGAATAAGACCCCACTGTGGAGAATGCAGCCCTGAATAATTGTGTCGTGGTGGTTGTTCTGCAGAAAGAAAACAATATCCAGCTGTTTGGTCTTTGGGTTTGGAAGAAATTTATGACAGACAACTGTTCCTGCCTCCGGTAACGTTACATCTCTCTCGCCTGTGCGTTGCCTAGAGAGTTGCTCCTCCAGAATGGCGAGCTCTGAGGCTAGCACCTGTTTTTCCCGCAAAAGTACATCCAACTTCAGCACTCCTTGGCTTCGCATCACCTCATTCTTTTCCTCCCCCTCCTTCGCACTGTCCAGCCCCAGGCCACGCACCGTTCCGTCAACCGTGCAGACGATGGGAAGCTCCTGGCCGTTCTGTCGGTAGTCGTAGGCAAGCACCGCACTGACAGGGGATGTATACATGTCTTTAAACAGCACGCCTCGCTTCTCTGCGTCATCACCACGAACCTCCACACGTCCATTGCTCCACCCCACAATGAGCTCAGGCACACCGTCGAAGTCTACATCACAGAAGGCAGCAGAAACAGGTCGACTTCTCCCCTTGGCGCGCCAAACACGTGTGGTGCGGTCATAGACACCTATGGTGCCATTGACCGATAGGTACGCAAAACGACCGGGAATGCCACTGTACACAAGCTGGTTCACTTTATCCACCTCCATGATGCTTGCTATGGTCTCCTCGCCATCAAAGACACGCAACTCAAAGTCCTCCGAGGCCGCCACCAAGGACAAGGGAGTAGCACTAAAAGAACCAGTAGTATGAGTAGACTTCGTATGACCATTATCATCATTCCATGGTAAAAGAGTCATAGCTGTAACTTGATCGCCTGTCACTGTCCATAATACCTCTGTTCCACTCTCATCAAAACCATTGATTGTGCACATACCTCCCACTATAACCAACGGCATTGGATTATTGTTTCCATCTGACCCTTTTACAGTCTTCACAACTCCATACGTCATGGCATTTACTCCATCATCTACGTTTTTGTAAAAGTGCTCACTATTCCTCTCTACATCGTACGCAAGCAATGATGTAGCCGAACCAAAAAAGAGAACATCTGTATCTTTTCTGTCGGCCGTATCTCTAACACGGCCAACCGCCAGCGCCGTTGGCGATTTACCAAAGTCCAGTGTTCGCAAAGAAGACACCGAGTCATGCGATACATTATTTCCCGTTTTTTCAGAGACCATTTTGTGACTCTCACTTGTGTGCATGACGAGTTGCTTCGTGGTTGTGGCGCACACAAGCGAAGGTGTCTTGCCATCAAAGCGCCCAATTGTCGTCAATCCCTCCATCAACGGGGCGTTCAGCTGTAGCTCAAACGCGGGCCGCATGGCGTAGTAATTTGTATGCGCAGCCATCCGCTGAAGGGAGGTGTACAGTGATAATACTTTCCTCTTTCTGTTTTTTCCCCTTGTTTCTCAGGGGGTAGTAAGACAATATGTGTACACACAGAAGATATAAAAATAAAAATAAAAATAAAGAAAGAGAAAAGGAGAGTTGATAAGAGACTTTTCAATGACTCTGTACACGTGTAATATTGCTTGCTTGCCTTCCCTCCCTCTCCCAGTTACTATTCCTTGTCGTTGCTCTACTCTAATGCTGTCTCTTTGAACTCCTCATGTATTCTGCTGCAGCCTGTAGGATGCACTGTGATCCTTATCCGTATTGCTTGCCTTATGAAGATACACAAAGAGATGAGGAACAAACAAAAAAAGAAGAAAAAAAGAAAAAAAGAAACATTGTGGGGAGGGGAGGGTCTATCAATCTCACACATTGAAGAAGTACCGAGTAACAAGGAAAGCAAAAAAAACACGTCTGACGTGTTCTATCTCTTCTCTCTCACACTCTTCAATGTGGTCAAAACACAAGTTTTTTTTTTCAAACGTACCCATGCTGCCACTATGCATGTAGCGCCACTAAACCATAAGGGTTGCTTTTCTTCATCCTATCCTTCCATACAATGATTTCGAACCACATCTCCGAGCAGCTTTAAAGGGGCTCAGATTCCGTTGGTTCCATGACCTTCCAAGGAACGACTGCGCTTCCTCAGCAAACGACCCTTCACCTTCTCCGCCCCTAACCTACGAGGACGAGAGGGAGACGACGAAACTATAACATACGGGGAGGAGGAACTCGAAACCAATAAACTAGGGCTTCGATCACCCTCCAGAGACGGTGCCTCAGACTCTGTTTCAGGAGGTGTAGGTGTAGGGGTCGTCGAGCTGGAAAAGCTCGCACAGCATCTTCGCGAGTTCCCTGCTAAAGAATACTGCTGGTTTTCCCAGCGAGAATACACCGTGCTTAGTTCGAGCAGCCTCAAGGCCAGGGCACAGCAGAAGGTGAGCCGGGGTTTCCTCGCATTCCGGCGCGGAAAAGTGCGTTTCAACTAGGACAGACCACGCAACACGCTCCTCTTTCAGCCACTTCTCCAACGGGATCCTTTTCGCCTGCGAGAGCCCACCCACATTCCACTGCGCTCCCCGCAGGGACGTGTAGCTGTGCGGCAGTTTTCATCGCGTTTTGTTCCAGGCCTCCCAAACACGGCGCTACCCCAGACCTGCCTGCCGACGCTAAGATCATTCAGCTGCACCCAAGGCACGGTCGCAGGCTCCTGGCTTCCCCTCAGAGAGGGCACTGGTCCCTTGCATCACGCAGCGGTGGCCGGCTTTGCCAGGAACAAGAACAAGTGAGTGGTGGTGTCACCCATTGGGCGTGCGCTTCTATTTCACTGGTTTATGAGCCCGACCTCCTCTCAGTCCTGCTGCCCACACAAACAAACATATATAAAGGAGTGAGTGGTAGAGAACTCAAAAGAGGGCAAAGAAGACAAGAAAAAACCAAAACAAAAACACAGGAATGATAAAGTCAAGCACAGAAACAAGTGCAAAATAAAGATGGCACGTTGCATACTAATAAGTTTGAGATAAGGCAAGAAAGAGTAAATAGTATAGGAAAATAGAGAGAGGAATTCCACAAAATCAGATGGAACAACCGAAATATTCCGATGAAACAAAAAAGAGCTGACTGTTTGCTTGCATATATGTATGTATTTATTTCATGGAACACTATAAAGGAAAAGAAATGAAACGACAAAACACACAAAAAAGAAGGTAGATACGCATGTAAATATATATAAGAAAGGAAAAAATGAAGGAGGAAAAGAGAAAGAGAAGTATTCATATATCAAACAACAATCCTAACAATAATAATCCCATGTGCGTGGTGTGTCTGTGTGTTTCTTCGTTGGTGAGGCTGTATGTGCTCACACGTATAAACGCACATATTATTATTCACAATGGGAAGTATGCATCCAGTTTTTCTTTACTCGCTTCTCATTCGTCCTTCACATCAATAGAATTTTATTCTCAGCTTTTCTTTTGATTTTGCATTTTGCTTGCAATGCTCACTTTGCTCGTTTAGCTTGCTATTTCCTTACCTACTTTTGTTCTTCTTTCTCTTCCACACATACGCATATACAGAAGCGTGCATATATATATATATACTATCACCATCATCCTCCTTCCCCACCCCCCACCCATCCATTTCCCTCTCAGCGTATATAGTCGTATCGCCATTTGACTATTCGTTTCCTTTGCTTTGCTTTTCTCCCCGTGTATTTCTGAAATTTATTCTTGCAGTTGTCGCTGCGTGTCAGCACCAACGTCTGAGAGAGAGAGAGAAAATGGAGACTGACTTTGTGTATCTACACCTCCACCTTGCACGTCCAACCGTGGCTCACGCACACATTCTCACTTTCATATATATATATATATATATATATATATATATATATGTATATGAAAGTGAGAGTGAGAGTTGGAATGAGGAATAAACGTCTGCATGGCACATACGCACCAACTCGGAGTCATAAACAATGAAAACAGAACCCAGCAAAAGAAAAAAAAATGAAAAAAAAAAACAGGAGTGAAGGAAGGAAAGAAGGAGGGAAAAAGAAAAAAGAAGAGAAGCCATGCAAACAGCTCATGCCTTGGAGAAAAACTTTTGCTGCGCATAACGCAGATATACTAAAAGGAGTTCTCTTCAGACATCCCAGAACATTTTGCCTAGTTCATCCCTTGGGTACAACGGAGATGCAACAAATCGCCATAGAAGGATGTAAAAACATAGAATAAGGTATGTAGTACAATGCTGATCAGCTCCTGTTACCAGTGCTCACCTCGTAGAAAAATGTATTTCCCTCAACTCTATATACATGGTATTATTTTCTCATTTTATCTTCTTTTCTTTTCTTTTTAGCTTTGCTTTCCAAGCTTTTCTTTTCTCCAGTTTTATTTATTTTCCTTATTTCTTTTTCACTTTCCATTTCTTTTCTTCTCATTTCAGGGAAGATCATCATCGTGTGACCTCGACCACGGGAAGGACACCACGCTCGCTCTTTGTCGTCTTTGCGCCTGGCCGCCTCCCCACTGTCGGGGCCCCGAGTTTCGACGCGCCCCGCCCGTCCTTCGCGCTCGGCCTGCTTCTCTGATTCGCGGCGATGGACGACACCGCCTGCAGCGGATTACCCCCCACACGCCTACCAGTTGTATTACTATTATTGATGCTGGCAGTAGCAACTCCCGGTGTGTGCTGGGCGTGGGCCTCCGGCAGGTGTTTATCTATTCCCTTCTTGTTCCCGGCGTGCCGCAGTCTCTCGCATGGTATCTCGCTGCTGGAGTCGACGCCCTGCGGGATGATCGCCACGACCGCCGTGGTGCTGCTCTGGAACGCATCGTTTCTGTGCGATGATGTTCCGTACTGTTGCGTGGCGCCGTCGTCCTTCCTCTTCTCCCCGCCCTCGCTGATGTCCTTCAGACTCGAGAGGGAGAGACACGACTCCAGGTGGGTCTCGAGATCTACATCTTCCATACACCGCAGCCAAATATGCTTCTTCAGCTGAGCTGCTGTTGGGCGGTCCTTTGGGTCATTGCGAAGACATAATCCAATAAAGCTCTTGGCCTCCTCGGATATGTGCGATGGGATTTGGTCGTCCAACCTCCCCTTCATAATTGCGAACATCACTGCCATATGATTGTCTAAGTTCCAAAAGGGCGGGTGCCCTGTCAACATCTCCAGCACACAGCATCCCACGGACCAAATATCAGCCATGCAACTGTGGCCACTACAGGCAATGACTTCGGGTGCCATGAAATTTGGCGTGCCTGCAACACTGTTTGTAACCAGTGTTGTCTGCAGGTCTTTGCTTGTGCCAAAATCCCCAACCTTAAGTACGCCGTCTTCTGTCAAGAATAAATTGTCACCCTTCAAGTCACGATGGACAATGCATCGTGTATGTAGGTATTCTAGGCCTTCAAGTAACTGATATGTGTAGCATCGAGCCTCATCTTCGGAAAAGGCTCCATTCGCTCTAAGATTCTGCGCTATAGTGCCACCACCGACGTACTCCATGTAAATTTGTAGCGCGGTCGATCCCTCATCCCGTCTAGAGGAATAATAACTTACGATGTGTTTGTGGTTCAACTTACGCATCACTCGTATCTCTCGCTCCAACGCACAAATTTGTTTCTCCACATCTTTGCTGATATCTGCCGTCACAACAATTTCTTTGATTACAAGGGGAAGCCCTGTGTTGAGGTCTATAGCGCGGAACACATCACCGAAAAATCCACGACCAATACGTTCTTCACGTCTTACATTTAAACATTTTTGTCTCCGCACCGCATCGACAGTGGAGGTGCTCCGATGGCTTGGAAGAATTCGCTCAATGTTACTATCCTTCTCCTCTAGGGAATCCCCTTCCATAAGAGAACTGATGGAATCAGAAGCAAAAGGAGGGGCCGCAATAGTATTAGAAACGGTACGAACAGTAGCAGTAGTAGCATCAGGGAAAGATGTGAGACAACTCGCTGAATGTGAGCCAGTTTTTGTATCCCCTGCAAACGTTGAGCTGGAACCATAGACACTTTCTACATCAAAAGCTTCTGTATACTGTTGTGACACTGAATGTGCAGAGGAATCACTAAAGAATGAGGATCCCGAGAATATCGAGTCCACAACTGTCATTCGTGTTCCGCTACGGCTCATAGTTCTTTGAGTACCAGGATTCAGCGATGGAGACATTCTATAGAATTCATCCGACGGCCCCATCATCGGGATGCTTTCCTCATGTATGCTCGTTGCGCTCGCAGAGCCGCTTGTCAGTTCCTCAAGTATATCTTCGCTAAGAACCGTAGTACTTGTCCTCACGGATATAGAATGCTGGGGAGCCCCATCTAAATTCACAAGTTGCGTCACCACAGGCACTGTATTCAATGTACGCACAATACGACGAGACGTGGGGCTATTCCTCGATACCGGTGAGACAGAAGTCAAGCAGGGGGAGTCCTCCGGACCATCACCATCCACACCGCCGTTATCCACACGGAGCAGCATATTATGCTGTGCGGTGTCCCTGCCCTGACGACGCATGCCCACAGATATATATATATATATATATATATATATATATATATATATATAGTGAGAGGTAGATAAATTAACTAGTTTCTCTTTTTTTTTCTTCCAACCTTACTGGATTGTGGTTTATTTTATTTTATTTTTTATTTTTTTGAGAGAGGAAGGTTTTAATTGGTGGTTCTTGTTCTCACAAAGTACCGCTCTCAAATTACCTTCTTCCTCTTATTCTTGTCGGTGTCCAATGATCTACTCGATATATACAATATTTCAAATGCCCCGCAAGAATGTATAAAAAAGGGGAGAAAACCACACGCAAAACAAAATACACCAGACGAGTGCCCCCTAAATAAAAGATATAACTATTTAATAATATTTGTAAAGAATGAGAGAGGGAAAAGGAAAACCAAAAGGGGAAAACAAAATAATTTGGATGTGGAGTATAAAAATATTTCAAACACTTACTGATTTTCCCTTTCCACGCCCTTTTGTCGCTGATGATATTATTCCCTTTCTTTATGCTTCCTTTTCTTTTTGTTTTATCAATTTTTCCCCTTTCCGTGAGATATGGGTGTTCAACGTCAAATTGAATCCGACTACAAAACAACCTTTCTTCTTAATGTGTACGTGTGTACGTTCTTTTTTTTCTTGTTTCTTGTTTCGGTGTTTTTCTTGTTCTTTGTTTCTGAGTAGACTAGACGGCCTCCTTTCTTGTAACTATGTGCATGTATATATTTACGCAGATTCTACCAGTAATACCCAGTAAACGAGAGCCCACCCCTGCACTTCTTCTCAACTTGGTCCACACACGGCTAGCTCACGTTTCTATAAAACAACAGAAGAAGAAAAAAAAAAAGAAAAAAAAACAGCTTTTGCAGCCACGGAAAAAATTACATGTGAGCCAAATACAGCAAGGGAACGAAAATAACGACAAGCGGCATGGCCGTCAAATTCAAATCTATATATATATATATATATATATATATATATATATATTTCCAGGCAGAATGTCCATGGCCTCCTCCTTATCCCCAATATATACACAGCCCACACTCTCACCATTCATACAATTTCCTCTCTTTTTCTTTCCTTCTCATCTTCTTTATTCAGCTTAAACTGCAAAAAGGTGGACTGGAGGAAGAAAAACATATGCCCTGATAGCCCAAGGTGGGACAGAAACAATAACGAGAGCCACAAGCCGGCGCACATACCGTGCCAATGTGAAGAGTGCACACAATAAGAAACAAGAGCTCAGCAAGAAATAGTAATAACACTAACAATAATAATAATGCATCATGGCAATCCTCTCTCCCATAATATATGTATATGCAGAAAAGCACACAGAGAGAAAGAGAGAGACACATTTGAGAAATTCTCCTCAGGTAAAATTCGCGTGTGATAAATATACGAGAGAGATGATTGAAAACAATACTCACAATACGTTCATCTTTTCAAGCACTTTGCGTCGGTAATAAAATCAGTAATATTGCATTTTTCACATTGAATGGCCTCACCCCTCACTCTTTACCCTCAAATCTATATATATATATATATATATATATATATATATAGAGAGAGAGAGAGGGAGAGACAGAGGGAGAGAGATAGATAGATAGATAGATAAAGATAACCAAGAAGGGGAAGAAGGGTTTTGTCCAAAAACTAATAAGTTAGAAAAAAAAAAACATAATAAAACCAAAGCCCAGAAAAAAAAGAACCAATACGTACACTGAGACTGTTACGGCAGCCATTCACATACCATCAAATACTCCACGTAGGTAAGCCTAGGATAAGGCAGGTGGGTTTTTCTGGCGAATAAACTTTACAACATCCACGCTGCCTAAATACTATATATAAAGACAGTAAAAGGAGGGAAGCGTATAATTGCCCAAATGTCAGAGACATGGTACATATATATATATATCAAAAGAGAGGGGGGTCAACCATTCTTGTCGCATGCTCTAAGAAAAAGAAGCAAAAAAGATAAGATAATAAATCCACCACTCACAACGTATAAATACAAAATATTGTATGACATCATTCCTTTTTACAGGCCTACACAGAAGAGAAGAGTGAGGGACGGGGTAAGAAGAATTTTCTCCATATGTATCTTTTAATCTACCCGTAATAACACCGATAACTCTTTTGTGTTGGCTCTGACAAATCTCTCAGAAGTACGTCACCTGACTGCCCCATCTGGAGGAGATTGGAAACACAAAAAAATGCACATACAAATTCACTTATACACATTCACAAGTTTTAGATTCACACAACCTCATCCATCGTTTCTCCGTATGCATACATGTACTTGGTTTGACACCCCCACCTGCCTTCAGACTTTGGGTTCTCTCTCACTTTCGCTTTCTCCCTCTCTTCCATCCATACCGCAACCCAAGCATATGGCAGCCCTAGAGAGGCCTTTTCATGATCGTCAAGCAAGACATGATTATCTTCTGTTTTATATCCCTATTACTTTTTTTCCATTTTTATTATTATTTCCAAGCAAAAAAAAATATAAATGATGTGGGGTGGAACGAGAAGGGTACAATTTATTCTATTTCGTTTTTTGTTTTTTGGAGGGTGGTACACTCTCCCACCACTACAGCACATGCACATTTTCGTAGCCGCAGATGCCATAATCCACAAGTCCCTTCGCCACACTATCTGCAAACGTGGGAGGGCCACAGATGACAACCGACGATGTGGGCGTTAATTTGCTGATCTCTTCTAAGCCAAAACGGGTAAAATATATATTCTCTGTCTCAGGAAAGGGTGGAATATCCTTCGTCCTGGTAAAAATGTAGTGCAGGTCAAACGTCTTCTCTCTGCCCTTTCCGTATGCCTTGCAAAACAACGCGAGTTCTTTCCGCAGCAGCATCACGTCTGGTATTTGATAGCTGACGAAAAGCGTCACGGAGGCAAGCTGCCCCTTCAGTAAACGGCTCACCATTGGGTAGATTGGAGTCAAGCCAACGCCACCGGCAATGAAAAGCACGTGTCGCCGGTTCTTCGGTAATTTTAGCAGAGCAGTGTCCTTCTCCGCAATCCACGCCGGCTGAAACGGACCCTTGTATTTCACTGAATCACCGACCTTGAGTGAATGAAGGTAAGGGGAGCTGACGCCATTTGGATACTTCTTTACAGTAATTACAAATCTGGTTTCCTCACATACAAACGGGGTGTAGTTACGTTCTACAACGGATTCAGACTTATGTTTGGTAGGAACTAACACCACTATATGTCCACCTGGGCTCAACCGCAGTCGTTCCGGACATGAAAATGTAATGTTTTTGATCTCAGGCCCCACATCCACGGTTTCGAGCACAACAGCCTCTTTCAATGGTGCTGAATCCTCCTGCGCGTTGGCGTCGGCAGCCACGCCAGATCCATTTGCAGGTGCGATGCGTCCCACCACAAACTTCTTTGCATATTGCTTCGTCGAAGAGCTGTGGATGCGCTCAAATATACTGCCCACCTCCTGTCCAATCCTTGAGGCAATGACCGCCCGTCCTCCGGGGTGCGACCCGACAAAGTCTGTGAGGTCGTAGACATAATTGTGAATAATCACCAGCGCCTGTTTTTCTTCCTTGATCATCCGCTGCACCTCCGCCTCCGCGAGCACCGGGACCCCGGGGTCCATCGTTCCAATGAGAAACGTCTCAAGCTTCGCGTGGGCCGAGGCGGGATGCATGCAGTCAAACGTCGGTCCCGCCTCCCTCCCAACGTTGCTCTTTATCGCCGCCTCCCCGCCGGGGTGGGAGGACACAAACGAGGTCACATCGTATACCTTTTCGTGGACAACGACAATATCACGCTTCTCCTGGGTAATTAAGTTCTGCACCTCCGCCTCCGTGAAGCACTTTAGGTCGGACCCTTGCTTCGCTTTTGTTACCCCATTCGCCCCCGGCGCTAATTCCCTTTTCCCGTTTATCCGGTCGACTCTGTCCCTGCTAACAGGAGCTGGGGGATCGTCTACTGCCCTAAAAAAAGCTCCCTTCTTCGCAACTGCACAGCCCATAGTTATACAAAGGTATGTATATGTGTCTCTGCGTTTGCTATTTCCTCTTATGGATGTTTTTTTATATTACTTTCGCCCCAACTCCTCCCACGCTTGCGATTCTAATTGTCGCGTCAACTTAGAGCTTAGACGCGTATGAACCTCACAAAATCCTTGCGCGTGGACACCGCATGGAGTGAAAATGAAAAAAAAAGGAGAAACAGGAGAAATAGAGAAAGCACCACATATTATACGAGCCATATACACCACCACCACCCCACCAACCAACCAACCCGGGAAACTTTTCACGGAGAATATCACCACACTCGCCAGCCCATTATATAATTTTACTTAACCCACTTACACAACAAACAACAAGCGAAGGACTTTAAACGCTCAAAATATGTAGTTTTTTTTTTTCTCCTTTGTTTGCTTCTTTTTTGCTCTTATGAAAAAAAAAAATGCCTTTTTTCTTTTTAAGAAGGGAATGACATCTAAAAAGAAAAGAGCGGCACTGTTTCACTACTTCTTTCCTTTCCTTTTAGATGTCATCTTGTCAAACTTCCCATTCGATGCCGTTGTTAAATGTTTCGATGCGGCGGTGAGACGTTTAACCTCCTCCTGCGCACGTGTTATGTGCTCCGAGCGTCGCTTATTATGTTCCTCCTTCTTCTTCTGGCTATCCAGTCGAGCCTTCTTTGCCCGACGGTCGTCCAAGAAGGGGTCGCCGCCTTCCTCCTGCGGCACGTAGTTCGGGCCCACCTCCCGCAGCCAATCGTGCTTCTCGCGGTCCTCGCGCGCCCGCTTCCCCCATTTGTCCTTCCACACCTGCCGCTCCTCGTCGAAGACGCGGTTGCCCTTCTTGCGCTTCAGGGCGATGCCCTTCTTGAGGGCGAACTTCTCCCACGCGGTGAGCGGCTTCGGCCTCGGCGCGGCCTTCTCGCGCGGGAGCTGCATCAGCGGCTGCGGCAGGTGCACGAGCGTCGTGCTCGCGTCGAACTTCGACCGCTTCGTCGTCGTCGGGAGCTCCTGGCACTCACCGAGGAGAACTTTCACGGCGCTCGTGGCGGACGCGTGGAGATCCTCCTCCGGCCGCTGCGGGCCGCTAATGATTGACACGTTCGTGATGCACAGAAGCCCACAGTCCAGGTGGTGCTCGTTCATCTCTCCTTGCTTCGTACCGTGATATATATTTCTTCTCGGCGTGTGTGTCCTTTTGAATATTACTTTGTGTTCAACACGTCTAACCCCCAACTAGCTTTTGCCTCGGAGAAAAAAAGAAGGAAAAAGAAAAAAAACTACTCAAATGAGTAAATCCACAGAGAAGCTCTCCTTCATCTCGCTCAGTAATTCCGGGTGTGTGCATGCGTGTATGTATAAATACATTTAGAGAATTCACTCAATGTGGAAGGAAGGGGGAGGAACTTCTCATGAAAAAAAAAATAATAATAATACTTATGGCGCATCCCACGTGCCCGCTTCAATACTGCACACATACACAGAGAAAGAGAGAGAGAAAAAAGAAAGAGAGAGAAAAAAAAGAAGAGAGAGAGAAAAAAAGAAAGAGAGAGAGAAAAAAAGAAAGAGAGAGCTAGGCCATGTTTTTTTTTTATCTGCCGTGCACAGTAGCAACGATCATCACGCAGCCCCTCCCCAAGACGCATACGCACGCATGCATATAGAACATCTTCGTTACAATCCTCTAAGCTACTCTGCTCTTGGAGATTATTTCTTGTTGTTGCTTTTTCCTCTTCCCTAGTCTGTTTTTCGTCTGCTTTTTTGCTTTCTTGTTTCTTTCTCAGGATATTTTCCTCCATAATTCTATTCTTCCACCTCCTCTCTTCAAACAAGTTTGTCGATCGATACGGCGGCACCACGCTCAACAATAGTCCCCTCCTTTCCGGTCCCCTCGCGCAGCATTTTTACCTGCACCTCGCCGCGTGCCCATTCCTCCGGTGCCACGAGTACAGCCCGCACTGCCCCAACGCGGTCTGCATAGTTGAAGGCCTGCACGATCTTTTTCTTGTCAAGAATGATGTCGGCGCTTCGGCCAGCGTCACGCAGCCGGCGGAGAACCGCAAGCGCGTGTGGCCGCATGGACTCGTCAAAGGGGATAACAACATCATCCAGAACGTGTGGGATGTCTGGGAGCAGTTGCTTCTCCTGCAGGAGCTCAAGGATGACGCAGTCACCAAAGCCAAAGCCGGCACACGGGATCGGCGTTGGGCTGCCATATGTTGTCAGCAAGTTGTCGTAGCGTCCTCCGCCAGAAATGGCACGGAACTTCCCCTCGCGGTCAAAGGCCTCAAACACAATGCCCGTGTAGTATGCCAACCCCCGCACTACGCTTGCATCAAAGAGAACCCAATCGCCGTATCCGTATGCACTCACTTGCTCGAAGAAATCTCTCAGTTCCTGTACGGCCTCATGCTCCTCGCCAATACATTTTCCAATCTCCTCTACAGACTTAAGGCTCAGTGTTGTGGTGATGGCGTCCACCACACTCGGCTCAAGACCAAGATCCGCCAGTTGGGCCTCCACCTCCTCGCGAGAAATTTTATCCATTTTATCAACGATAACGCACACTGGAGCAAACTTATCAGGTGTAACACCCGCCCGCTCCACTACAGTCTGCAGCACTTTACGCGAATTAATTTTTACTCCTACATCTTTAGCCGAAAGTCCCACACTCTGCAAAAAACAACACACTGCGCACACCAACTCTACCTCCGCCGACACCGACTTCACACCAATAATGTCCATGTTCCACTGATAGTGCTCGCGCCGTCGGCCACGCGTAATGGTTTCATAGCGCCAGCACTGCGGAATGGAGTACCATTTCGTCGGCAACAACAGGGAGCGTCCTTTCCCAAGCAACAGACGGGCCAGTGATGGCGTCATCTCTGGTCGGAGGGTCACGCGATGGCCGCTCTTGGTGATGAAGTTAAACATCTGCTCCGTGATCTCCTCTCCGGCCTTGCGAATGTACAGCTCCTCGGACTCAAGCACCGGTGCGTCGTACTCCTCGAACCCAAACCTCTTCGCCGTCGCGTGGAAAGCGTCAAAGAGAAAGCGGCGGTGCCGCATCACCTCGGGTGGAAAGTCGCGGCACCCTTGCACGGGCTCTGTCTCCACCATGTCCTTTCGGCTCTTCTTCTTGGGCTTCTTGGCGAGGGTCCCGGCGTCATCGGGGGTGATCAGGGCCTCCTTCTCAGCCACAAGTTGTTTCAGCTGGGCGATCTCCGCGAGGAGGGCACTGTTGTCCACGCCCTTAGACATCGCACTGCGTAAAAACCCAAATACACGTGTTGTTTTCGTTTTTGTGTTTTTTTTTGGTTGGTGTTGCTAATACAACTATAAAAAGAAAACAAAGGAAAATAAATCAGAAAGAGTTTCTTTTCAACGAAAAGGAAGAAAAACAAGAAATAAGCTTTCATCATATAAAATATCTCACAAAAGGGAGGAAGGAGAAAGTAGCATATCTATTATTATTCATTTCAAACGAGATGCGGATATGTCTCAGCAAACGAGAAAAAAAAAGACTTCGGACTATTCGGTTTCTCAATCATGTCAAGGGATCTGTTGGAGTAGAGAACACCTCGTAAACTCTATCCATCATAAATATCTGATGCAATTCCGCGTCTAAGCTTGCAGCCGGACGTGCAGGTCGCCCCTCATAAACGACATACGGTGCAAGTCTCATTCCAGCTGGTACAACACAGCCTGAACGCAACCATACCCCATCAGGAATTTCTACCCATTCTCCAATGACGCAATTGTCTTCAACAAGTACGTAACTTCCAACTGACTGCGCTTCACAGACGGTTTGTCGTCCAATTACTGTTGCAGATCCCACCGTCAAAGGAGATGATTCTGCCACAGTTTGATTCAATAATGCTCGCAGTGGTGGTCTCAACACACATTTTTCGCGAAGAACAACAGCATCCGCAAGCTTTACTGAAGCTATGTCTCCACGAACGACCACCATCGCTTCTGCCAAAAATAAACCAGATAAGTGGACGTCCCCTAACAACTTGGCCTTTTCATGTACCCATTGCAAACCACCGTCCGAAACCAGTTCATTGGACTCAACAGACAGAGCCTCAGGAAAGGAGGTAGAGGTGAGGACACAAGGCACCCCTGATGTCATCATAATGGGCATGTACGCGTCGGTCATGATATGATACCTTATTATTTTTAAGATGATTCAGGCTTTGCTAGCCCCACCACAAATCTATTGTACACACCCGCACACACACACAAACTAGAGAGCTTAAAACGAGGAAAACGAGAAAATACAAATTTATATACATTATTATTAGTAGTAGTAGTGTTACTACTAGTATTATGATCTCAATAGAGAAATTCAATGTGTTCCAGTCACTTCATTTCTCTTTTTGTTATCGTTTTCCCTTCAGCTTTCCCCCGTTTGGGAAAATCATTTACGGTACAATATTCATAACTCAAGCTGCTTCTGATGATGAATGGTGATTAATAGTGTGCAAAAGGGGGGAAAACATGTGTGTATGCATATACTCTTCCATGTTATTCACATCTGGGATTTTCCCTCTCACTCACTCTTTAGCCTGCTTACCAGGGATCACTACGTCGCTCCGCTCGAGTAATAGCTATCTCTGGATCACGCAGCACCCAGTGTCCACGATGACGAGCAGGCAGCTTCAATGCACCTTCCCTAGGTGGTATCAACGGATCTGGTTTGGGCGGGTGTGGAAGCTCCGTCGGCAATACGGTTTCCTCCTTTTCTTCCTGTGAAGAGAATGCGACTGGCTGGCTGCCCACTGGGACTTTAAAAATGCCGCCATAGCAGTTTGACGCCTGGCGCATACTCTGCTTTCCAAGGATTAGGTCCAGCTGCCGCATGAGCGGATCATCGTGGAGGTGGAAGTGCGACATGGCGCCGTGGAGTTTCTTCGTGTACAGCTTGGCCACCTGCAGCGAGGAGGAGATGGTGAAGCACGGCCGGAACGCCTCGAGCTCCCGCAGGAACTCGCTCTCGATGGCGCGGCAGGCGGTTGAGTTGCCGTCCGCCTGGGCATTCTTGTGCGCCAGGTGCAACTTTATGAGCTGCAGGGCGCCGTCCAGGAACGGGCCGGAGTTGTGGAAGGCTTTGGAGTGGAGAAGCGAGAAGCCCCGCAGCATGTCGCCCCGCCTGAGGAAGTCAGGCACAACACCGTCCCACCTATTCCTTTCAACTTGGAAACGCACATCAAAATAATAATAATCATAATAATAATAATAATAATAAAGAGAAACAAAAACAAAGAAAATCACATAGATAGACACATACACAGACACATACACAAAAGGAAGACAAAAGAAGCAGAGGGGATGCCACACGCCACCAAAGAATGCCCCGGTACTCCCATCACTCATTTTTGTTGTTGTTTTTGCTCTGTACTCTGTTCGCATAAAACACGTAGATAGGCACACCATCTCTCCCTTCTTAACAACCACAACTAAAACCTCATTCATGTATATCCAACAAAATACCCCCCTCCCCACCACCATCAACCAGAATCAAAGATAAGTCTTGTCACAACAGGATATATAAAGTGAGGATCAACAACAATAGCCCCGCAGAAACAATTTATTACCTCCACTAGTATGCTTCCATGAAGAACGGAAGAGTCGAAAACATCAATACTCCAGGAGTGAGCAAAATAGAATTTCGCTGCTACATTTTCTTGCAAAGCTCTCTCTCTCCCCCGTATATATTCACTTCCATTGCTATTGAAATCGTTTCCTCTTTTTTTTTTCTGGGAAGGCGAGAAAAAGGAATAAGCCGGAAAATCGTACAAAATCTTTACGGGTGATTGCCTTTTTCCTTTCAAATGGGCTTCTTACGGTTCACCGGTGTATCCCATTCTCTTGCTCTTCACAATTCTCGGCATCTTCTTCCACTTCTCCTGACGAGAAACATTTTTGAATGCAGTGCCACGATCATAAACCCGATCCTCGTGCACGTAGTCTTCCGGAAGAAGTCCTTCACTCTTCCACTTCTCGATCTTCTCCTTCACAATGTCATCAATCTTCGCGTTTGGGTTGTGAGCACTTGTCCCCAAGGCTGAGGGTGTGTAATCAAAGTACAACTGACGTGGTGAAAACTGTCTCGGGGAGCGAATGCTGCTGTGCCAGCAGACGTGGTAATACACCTTGTCGTTTTCCTTCAGGGGAGTCCGCAGTTTTCCCGCCCCGTGGCCTCGCAGATCAGAATACGTCATGCGCAAAAACTTCACCTTACGCTCACCAAAATTGAACATGTACTTTTTCATGAACTCATAGTTGTTGTTGTCGGTGATGGCGTTGAGCCCAATTACGATGGAGCGTGCCTCTACGCGATCAAGGTCAGCCTGCACATCCAACATCTCCTCCAGAATGAGTCTGACGCCCTGCTCATCACCCATGCGACCCGCACTTTTCAGCAGAAAATTCCATTGGGCGGTGTCAAGGAAGGGAGTGTAGTTCCAGCCATTTTTAAGGGATTTTTGGAAGATGGGTTTCCATGCGCTGTCGTCTATTTTGCTACAGAGGAAGAGAATGGCCTTCACTAAAGTAAGTGGGGGCATTGCGGTGGCACCATCAACCATAAAGCGTGGATGACAGTACTTTTCCCACAATGCCATACCATCTTTGCTTCTTTGAAAAGCACAGTGTTGAAAAACTTTTGCTAACCAAAGATCTTTCGTCGCTTCATCTTGGATAAGATGTGCCATGTTATTATAATCCGAAATGGTTTCCTCTACAGGTGTTTTGGGCACAATACGTCCGTGTGGTAGTTTACGCAACTGAGGCTCCAGCGCCACACGAAAAGCGGGATGCATGTCCAAATCAATCCATACACCGCGGTATTTGTTAACAGGTGAGTGGGTGCCTTGAAATGGTGCTGGCATTGTTCGATTTACAGAATACGGCCGCTCCATTCCCTGTGGAAGATTGTAGTGCCAATGATACTGGCTGTAGGCAATCATTGGTGACGTGTCGGGGTTAACAGGTGTATACCCGACCGCTCTCCTTAAAGTTCGCCGAATCATCAGCACCCTCTTCTGAAAACATATATATATATAAAGAAATTTTTAAAAAATAGAGAAGAAGAATATTGAAAAATTATCTATTCAAGGGAACAGTTCAGCGGATTCATTACCTTCTCTCATAAGACTAACAGCCTCTCTACGTCATGGGAGAAAAGAGGGGGAGGGGAAAAGAAGAATAATAATGCTATTTATTCTCCGGGGCGGATGGGAAATGAGGGGGGGGAGATTCTTCCTCTCTCCAGCAGGCAACCCAAACCGCTGCAAAGTCCATAAGAAAGAAAGCCGCCTGGAATTCGATACCTGCTATTCCTTTCTTTCTCTTTCTCTTGACTGTTTTCTCCATTTGGGTGGACTTCTTTTCGGAATTCGACTCTTCCATGTATTCTTCCTTATATAACCCAGATTCCACGATTAATAAACAAGTACCTGTAAAATCAGAAAGGGTTCAATCTTCTCCGTGGTCACTATCTCACGTTTTCCAGAGCAAGCATAATTGTCTGGTTACATTATTTTCTTGTCTTGCTTGCTTCTTTTTCCTTTTCTTTCCCTCCGCTTGTTTTCTTGTTTGTCTGACGATTTTTTATTTTTCTTCGTTCACAAACATCACAGCTCTTTTTTTTTCGTCTTGTGTTCTCTTCAGTTATCTTTTAGTTTTGTTTTCGTTTTTCTGCTCACCCAACCCAACCCCTTTCCCTCTCTCATCCACTCCACGATTTCTTATGTCTTTCTCCCCACCGCCGAGTTTCCCTCCCCACAGACAGACAGAGAGACATACATACATACATGCCTGGATGCACCGCTCCTCAATATCGCACCACCACCCTCTCTTCGCCCATCCCAATCCCCTTCTTCTCTTATTGACCTTTACAAGAAAAACAACTCTCTCTCTCTCTCTCTCTCAAATCCCTCTCTACAACTGCCGACAGATGAAGCAATACGCACCAAGCGTGCGAACTCCAAGATCCTTTGGGCCACCAGTTTGCCGCAAAGGTAAAACACGGCAACCAGAACGTAACAGCACCAGAGGAAATGCGGCAGAAAAACTAAAGCAGACTCCACTTTGAGCAAACTCACAGTCAATCACAACCACCGTTGCATCATTGCATCCCCTGAATGTAAATTTGTTCCCATCGACGCGCGCAGTTCCAGCGCCGTACACGCGGGCCTTTCCTTTTGTCAAGGAAATTCCTTTAATCTCTTGAGGTCCGGCAATTACTTCTATCATTGCACTTTGATTTCCTTCCTTCTCAGAGTCACTCTTGATAAGATAGCCACTGTGCCCATTATCTACAAAACGACCCTGATTCCACGTCTGAGCCTCCCGCACCACCCCCGTGTCGATAAACTGAACCCCCATTTTTGCAGCCAAATCAATATGGCCCACGTTATTAGCGGTCCCTTCACTAGAAAAGAAGGCGAAATGATCATCAAGATCTTTTCTTGTTAATTTTGAGTTTTCAATAGTTTTATCAGTCAAGACATCCGTTTCCCACGGTTTGTCACCGGATTTCTTTGTGTATTTCAAAAATAAGATATTTGATAGTGAAGTTGATTCACTTTTGTCATTGGTATCCACAATACCCCCGACAACTATCTTGATATCCTCCAGATTTTCTCTTCGTAGTGTAAATTCCTCACCAAGATTGAACTTAGACAGTCGTTCACGGAGGTGTTTTTTATTTTGAATAGCCTCGGCGTTAATATGGGTCAGCCAATCATCTTTAGCCAAACCACCCTTTGCAGCAGGAGTACCCTCAACGACATCTGTCACACGTACACCAAGTCCATCCCTGTTCATGTCTGCCACAAAGCATCCAACAAACGGTTTTAGTTGACCCTGATATCCCATCACAAGGACTTTTTTTCGAAGTGCTGCAGGACTGAATTTAGGATCACTGATAATTGCCCCCTCAAACATAAGACCCTTTGCCAAGAATGATCCAAGGTTTTCTGTAATAACTACTGCCAGCTCATCTTTGACTTCCAATGAAATTGTATTTGCAGGAGACAAAGATAAAACAATGGGATATGGATTAGTCTCAAAGCCATATATTTTGATACCCTCTAGAATGGCTCGTAACGGGTAACTTCCACTACAAAGTATTCCCTTGTCATTTTTATTCAAGTTCAATACAAAAGTTCTAGATCCATCTGATAATGCTCGTTTGAAATCAGCCTCGCTTTCAATACGTGTGGTGTTAACTGAATAATGGGTTAACGGTTGGGTCATATCTTGCCACACATCTGTTGTTCGTAACGGATCAAGGGCATTGTTAGTTAGTAAACCTCCCATATAGATGTTGAAGTTATATCTATGTATTGCCCCACCAAAACGATAGTTGTATTTTTCAATAACCTGAGAATCTGTTATCTCTGCACGTTGTGTTTCTCGTAAAAATTTCCCAAATTCCTCTATCGTCATAATATCTCCACTTCGGGCAACTGTTGGGAATATATTCATTGCTGGAATCAAAGTTGCGGAACGCAGATGAGAAGCTAATATGTTCGAGAAATTCATTGAAGTTTTTGCGCCTCCACCATTGTTGTTCTTAGCTGCCATAACATTTTCACCGGAAAATTCATTCGCCTTTGTTGATACACCAGTGTGATCTGCAAGCCAGGAGTAAAGAAGACGCGCAAATCCCTCATCGACACAATTTTCCTTCACAAGAGGCAAAGTCTTCAGAACTCCCTTCAATTTCTTCTCAGCTGCAATCCTTGAGACAGTGTCGATGATCGAAGCCGTTTTTAGGCGGAACTTTGTACGAGTCACCTCCACACATGAATTCAAGAAGGTCATAAAAACATTCTCCTGTTCCTCCGCTGAGTTAAAAGGATATCCTCCATTTAAGGTATTCTCTGCACCCTCAAGAAAAGAACGCAGGAACTGATCGGCTCCGTTCTGCTGATCATAATTCCGTGGGGAAGATACAGGACTGCCGCCACCGTTATTCTTCAGTGGAGCCTTAGCTACAACATTATCCTTCGTGGTGGGACTGTGTTTATCCCTAATGTGGGTCCCTTTGGTCTGACAAATACCCATAATGATAACCTTTTCCAGTAGAGAAGTAAAAATATTACATAGAACATATTAGAGGAAAATGAATGATCAACAAGTAAACGAAAAGAAGAAAAAAAAGGGAAAGAATAGAAAAAAAAGAAGAGAATGAAAAAAGGCAGAATATGCATACGGTCAAGAACACAGCACTACACACACCAAGCCCCAAAAGAAAAGCAAAGAAAAAAAAGAGAAGAATGCAGTCATGCAATATGCAAAAAATAATAATAATGGTAATAATAAAACGAAAAAAAATGAGATCATTGGGATTGCGCCCCTAAGGCTTAACCAGCCTTACCCGGGGGCTGCTTGTTCATCTGGAGCTTCTCGCCAGGCTTCAGGGTCTTGGCGAGGTAGCGCTGAGTGTACTTCAGACGCTTGAACGCGCGGCCACGCGGCTGCTTCTTCTTTTCCTGCTTGGCGACCTTCGGAGTCTGGTTCTTCACCTTACCGGCACGAGCCAGTGAGCCGTGGACCTTGCCCATTTCTTCTTCTGCTAACACGAGAAACCCCTACACACGAAGAAAGAAACAAAAACAAAACAACGGCAAGTCAAGACAAAAAAAAAAAGCAAGACAAAAAGTACGTGGAAGTAAACATCAAAAAATGATATCACCCAACACACAGAGCACATAGATAGGCACACACGCAAAAAACAATTATAGTGTAATAATAATCACCATTTTTCTTTTTTTTCGGTTTTAAAAGCAATAAAAAAAGGAAGATGAAAACGAAATACTGCTTCCTAAAGCTTAACCAGCCTTACCCGGGGGCTGCTTGTTCATCTGGAGCTTCTCGCCAGGCTTCAGGGTCTTGGCGAGGTAGCGCTGAGTGTACTTCAGACGCTTGAACGCGCGGCCACGCGGCTGCTTCTTCTTTTCCTGCTTGGCGACCTTCGGAGTCTGGTTCTTCACCTTACCGGCACGAGCCAGTGAGCCGTGGACCTTGCCCATTTTTTAGAGCTTAAGAAACTACATAAATGGTAACGTGTAAATAACGTGGGAAGGGAAGAGGAAGAGAAAGAAGTATGGTGGGGGAGAGGGAGAGAAAGAGAGTTCAATCAATAAGACGAAAAAAAAAAAAATGACAAAATAGACTGAAACAGAGACATCAGTACATCTTTTATCAGACGCATCCAAAGAAGGAAAAAGATGTGTATTAAATAATATATGTATATACATAGATAAATAGATTGGGTTTATTTTGTTTTTGTTTTCTTTTCCATTTCGTGTTGTTCTTTCAGTGTGTTCTTTCTTTTTATTATTCTGGCTCCTTGGTTGTTGGGTTTTTGTTTTTCTTTCCTTTCATATCTCCAGTGAATTTGAAGTCCAAAATGAAATTCAAACACAAAACGTCAAAGCAAAGTTTGAAATACAGAAATCATTCCAAGTAAGAAGATATGGGGGAGAGGGAGACAAGAAAAAGTTCAAAAAGAAGAAGAACAGTATAGAGTAGCAACAAGGAAAAAAAGGAACGGAAAATGTCACAAAAGAATCAACCAACTATATTTACGTTGATATTTCAACGCATGGTCATGAGCCATCGATACGAAGGCGGAGTGGGAGCAAAAAAAGGAGGTCCATTGGGAGGCTGTTTCCTAACCGTAGCAGGTCGTTGATTGGATGGAGTATCCAGCACATCATACGACGGGTTCAACGAAGATGGGCCAATAGACAACGAACAGCCGTCCAAAAATGCCTTGTTATCAAGGCAAGGGTCATCACTTTCTTCTTCTACTACCTTGTAAGACCAATAAGAACGTCGATAAGGAGTCAAAAGGGCAGGAAAGACTCCAGTACAGGAGCCCTTTATGCGATCGTATGATTCCCAAAGAACATCCCGGGTATCCATATCATCCAACGATGCATATGCATATCTGTTTGCAGTTCCACCCATTCTTGACGTCACATTATTTTTCCTTATACTAGACGCATTGAGTTTAGGAAAAGATGATGTGCTCTGCTTTCCCCGGTGGATGGCCTCTGATGAATTCTCCTTCGGGTTTTTGGCTGATTGTATACCATTACTTTCCAACATATTCGTTTCTTGTGTTGCTCCATTTCGTTTCGCCAGAGTGCGATTTTTGACTCTAGCAACATACAAACCTTTTGGCTTCTCCGCAGAAGGAATAGGACTTGAGTAAGCCTGAAGCCGTAACGTTGTCAGATACTTCTGAGAGTAGTGGGTTCCAAGAAGCCAATCATCGAACGACTCAGGGGCATTAAGGGTACTGGCAATACCCTTGTGATTTTCAGTGCTCATCTTTTTCATAGAAACAGAAAAAATAAAGAAAAAAAAGGGGTGGGTGAGTGATTATTAATAATGAAATATATGGATATAAATATATACGTTTAAAATCGTATCAAAAGAGAGTGATGGATCGACATGTACACTTCAAAGGTATACTTTTGAATGAGCCTGGTTGATTTTCACACATCGAGGTAAAAACACGGAAAAGTGAAAAAAAAAAATGTATCATTATGATAATCAAATTTTGACACTTCATGGGCAAATAGAAAATTGAAAACAAGAATAAAAGCTAATAAGATCATTGGCCTTTTCGCATCATTTCCTCCAGTTGTAATTCCTCGCTCGTCGGAAGATTTTGCATCTTCTGTCTCTGGTCAAACATCATTTTTGCGATAGTAGCCTGAGCACTCTCATCTAAATCCGAAATGTGTTTGCTTGGTGGTTTGAGGGTTTTCATGTCTATTTGCCGTTCACCTACCGTAACACAGGGCCACCACTCCTCGTTTTGAGAGTTCGCCTTCACCAAGGTAATCACTAAAAGCTTCTTGTCCTCAATGCACCATGTACATTCACTGGCCTTGACAATTTTATATAATTCCCCGGAAATAATGGGTGGTTTGCCTTTTAAACCCACAGTTATGTTAGAGGCTGTAATATGTACTGAAAGCATTTTCGGGGTTGTATTTTCCGGTAGTGGAACGGTAACAGACACATCCAAGTCTCCTTGACCAAAGGAATACGTGTCGTAATCTCCACCACATTGCTCATTACAGGGCATCAAATCTAACATTCCCTTCTGACTCTCAATAAGAGACATGGTGACAGTGGTATTCAACTTTGTGAATCCGGGAAATATAAAGAACATAAAAATAAACAAAAGGAAAAAAATCAAGGGAACGAAAGGAAAGGATAAAAAAAGAATACATATATATATAGAACACTCTGCTTATCTATTTAAAACAATAAATAAACAAGGAGAAGGAGCAATAGAATAGGCGATGAGGTTATTCATCTCAACAAAAAAGAAAAAGAAAAAAGAAAAACAATCAAGAAAGAGAACACAACACACCACCGTACACACCATAATTCACCTGATATTCACCTGCCATGGCAGGAGAACGCGATCCCACTCCAGTACAAAAAACATAGTGACCTGTACGAAGAGGGTTCCCCATAGAAGCCGCATAATTTACGGCTGCGGCCACGGCAGCAGAAGGATTTCCCATACAATTCTTGCCGGATCCAACTTGGAGGGGTTCGTTCCTCCGAGTCATAACAAAACTATGATTTCCAAGTACATCCAAAGGAGTTTTGGCAAGATCAATCTCCTCGCCAAGACGAATGCCAATGCAGCCACCCAAATCTGCAGCCAATCCAGTGGCATGAGGAGCATAAAATGGAAAACGCGACCCAGTAAATTCAATACCAGGACGAAATGCATCACAGACAGCAGCTGCTGCAGTTACCGTCAACTGAGATGGGGCGTCACAGCCCAAACGTAAAACGAAAAGAGGCTCAACAAAATTAATTCGATGTTGTTTTACTGATAAATCAGATTCTTGAAATGCATTTGAAAAAATCGGAACACAAACAACATCAGTCCATCTCAAACACTGTAATGATGCAGAAGAGGGAGGTATTACTTTGATGCCCATGAAATTAAAACCATTTTCCCGCATCACCTCACATAAAAGCAAATGAAACTGTAGAAGGTCTTTGGAATTTGTCTGATGTCGCGGTAAAATTTCGCTCAGTGCAGGCAAATCCTTGTCCGCATTTCGAAGATAATCTATATAACTTTCAACTGCCATCTTTGAGACGGCTAGCCGTCTCAAAGTATGAGAAAACATTTCTTAGTCAATCACAGAGTATATATATATGGAGAGAGAGGGGGAAAAAAGGTGTTGGTGAGGAAAGACATATGATTAATGAACACAACTCTTCTTTTCCCCTCAGGAAAAAAAAAGAAAAAAAAACATTGTTTTTATTGAGTAACAACTCACAAAACACAAAAACAAAATACAATAACAAAACAAAAAGAGGAACGGAATTATACAACGATCACAAGCACAATTAGAAAGAACAGTATTAAAAAAGCTATGACACAGATTTCATAAACTGGGCAAATATTCTTTGAAATTCCTCGGTATGATCAGATGACTGAACAGCACTGGTACTAGATTTACTGGCAAAGTTATACTCTTTTGACAATTCTTCTTCTTCAATGGTTTTCTTAACAACAGGACAAGCTATCGGAGCCAAATTAGAAATTCGTTCATCTTCTTCCTCAAAGCTCTTCTTAGCAGCAGAACGCTTTGAAGGAGCCGAGCTGGCACTTTGTTCTTCCTCCTTGGAAGGACAGTCATTTGGTAATTCTTGAGGTTGTACAGAATAAGAATTATTAATATTGGACTCTGTGGGATAAGACGCACTCTCCTGGCTACGTTTTTTATTAGCTCTTGCTGGGGACGATCTTGCTGATTCGTGGTGTCTCGTTTTCTTGAAAAGCCAGGAAAATAAACCCTTTTCCTTATGTTTGTCATGAGATTGCTGCTTATTAGAATCCACCGCAGTGGTTTCAGTGGCTTTATTTCCAAGACTCCGAAGGCTCTCGATGGTGGCTGAGACGTTTCCGGAATTCCTAACAACAACCTCACGAACCACCTTAAAATCCAGCGGTTCAGCCACCGACTTTAACTCTAATAAATCGTTTAGTGTTTCCTCATTCCCTCTTCCCTCACACCCAACTAGAAAATGCCGAACAAGAAACTCATCAAGATCCATCATAGAAGCATACTCTGATACAGAAGTCATTTTTTTCCTAAAACTGAAATGGGAAAGAACCACTAAAAAAAGAAAGAAAAAGGATATGAAAAAAAAAACGACGATTAGTAATGTCACAAAAGAAACAAAGTATGGAGAGCACAATAATAATAACACGCAAAAAGGTGTATAATCTCATATTTATTCTCTTTTGTTTTTAATTCCTTTACTCTTTCGCTTACGTCAATTTCTCCTTGGGGTCAACAAACAAACAAATAAAGGAAACGCGAAAACACTCAATTAAACCCTTCTATCAATCACCAGATAATGTTATAATTAAAAAGGCAAAGTTCGTCCAAGGCTTGGGCCAGTTGAAGGACCCATACTTTCTGCGGCCCTTGACTCAGAACGAAGTGTTCGTGAAACGGTCGAAAAGGACACATCATCTGGAGAAGGAGATCCCAAACCACCCTCTGTCCCCCAGGCAAAGCCAACTGCGTTCTCTTTAAACTCTAATGCCAAAGCTCGATCCAACATATCACGACAAAAGGAATCTGCTTTAATTCCCAAGGATATATGATAATGAGCTATGGCCACCTTCAAATTACCCATTAAATGGTAAGTAAAAGCTAAAGCAGAATGACCATGACTAGCATTGGGTCGACATTTAACGTATAGATTATAAAAAAATAAAGCATCTTCATAATGCCGTAGTTTTCGGTGGATCGTTGCCAAATTAAAAATTATGCAGTCTCGATGTTCTGATGGATTTTCAGGATTAGAAAGAGATTGATAAGCCATTCTAAGAAATCTTAGACCATCTTGTAATTTGTGAGTTTTCACATGCAGGACACCAATTTCATTTAATACAAGTGGATCATTTGGAATGTTTTGTCTAGCCTCTTCAAGAAAATATGATGCCAACCTCCACTGGTGTATTCTACTGTATTGCATTCCAACGAAGGTGCTGCAACATGGAAGACCTGGAAAGGAATTCATTGCTCTTCTATATACACTTAAGGCTTGCTCACCCTCTTCCAGCTTTGCATAACAGTGGCCGTATGCAATCCACGCTTCTGCAAAAGAAGCATCAAGCTCGGTTGCCCTACTAAAGAAACGCCCTGCACGCTCATAGTTGGACAATGCAAAATGAAAACAACCCATTGCATACACCGCCAATTCAGTATGAGCTTTATTATTGGCTAAAAAATGAGCCTGATCAAATAATTTTGATGTGGCTTTCATATCCACCAAAATGGAAAGATGTAAACACACACTCTCACGATCAAAAGGTGAATATTCTAGTAATTCCGTCGTCAAACTTAATGCCTGTTGTAAATCATTCCTTTCATATTCACATGTAGCAGCTTGCAATTGCAATATCGTTCTCGGAACATACTTTTCTTGGTCCTGGGGAATTGATTCAAATGGCAATCGTGCTTTGTAAGATGCCCGAAGCACTTCAGCCTCCGGAGGTAATCCTAATGAATCTATAAGAACACGAAGATTTGTTGTGCTTAAGAGTCTTCTTTCAATTAAAGCCGTCATTGCTTCACCACAAAAAGGATCTATTTCCAAGGCCATCTGATAATGGTGTGCAGCTCTCCTCGTATCCCCTGAAATTTCAGCGCATTTCCCCAGGTAGCACAGCGCCACAACGTTCATAAAGGGTATTTGTTTTAGTTTCTCTGCAAAAGCCGAACACTCCTTCGCATCCCCCAATTCGTACGCCGATTTCATAGCAATCAAAATAGCCTCCGGATTTTCCACATCATCACCCAATATCTTTTTCGTGAGTCGCATAGCCAAATCGTACTCACGAGCAGCAAAAAGGTTTTTTGCGTGAAGTAGTGAATAGCGTGTGGAATTGGGCTTCATCTCCCTTAAAATGGCCGTAAGTGAAATAGCGCTAAGAGGTTGGTCATTTTCCAGAAATCTCCGGGCGTTTGATTCGAGTAAATCTACTATTTTCATTTGAAGCTCTAAATCAAGAAACAACGTATATATCAAAGTACGAAAGTCCAAAAATAAAGCAGGATTAGAGCAGTTAAATGAAAAGAAAAAAAAATAATGTTTGATAAATTTAATAAACAATGAACTCCCATAACATAATTATACTGTTACAAAAAATAAAAATAAAAGCACTCCTACAATTCTACATAAATAGACACATAAACAACACATATTTACATACATGGAAGCCTGCGCGCTACCTAAAAAATGAGAAAAAAAAGGAAAAAAAACCTCCCCCCCAAACCATTCGACACGGGCAGAGTCTCTGGAGCGTTCCGCGGCCCACCCTCACGGCGAGAAACAGACCCTCCATCCGCCACCCCGCACCAAAACGATGCAACACACACCCTTCGGGCGGGGGAAAAGCACCGCCGCCAGGGGCCGGGCAGAACATTCTTGACCACAGGGCGCGCGCACGAACACACGCCACCGCCGCGGAATCAGACGCGCGGGGCCGCACCAAAACGCCAAAGCATTTTCAAAGAAACGCGGGGGACTGGCGAGCCGCCCGCGCGCCTCGCCTTTACAAACGACACTTCGGGCGCCAGGTGACAACGAGAAGGTGCCCCAACCTCCCGCAGAGAGACATTCCGGGTCCACGAAACCGAGCTCCCGCAACAACCGCGGGGCTACGAGGGGGGCCCCTTACGTGGCACGCGCGCCGAGGCCCCATCCGAAATGAACAAAAAGTGGTTTACCTTCATTCAAGGAAAAAGGTGGAAATTTGCGTTTTTCTAGTTTTTCATTTCGCACTTTAAAAAAACAGACTCCAGCCCGCGGGGTTTAACAGGAGAAAGCGCGTTTAGGCACACCGCTTGCGCGGTTATCCGGCAGACGATGCCCGAGACAACGCAAACGCCACCAAAACCCCTATGGGTGGAAAGTCGGAAAGGAAACAAACAGGCGTTGACAACCGCTTTGCTTGTCTCGGCCGAAGCCTCTGTGATGCAGGCTGCCTCGTCCCTCGTCCGCTGGTCACGTTTAACGGCAGCCCCGAACCAACGTAGGCTTAATAGACTTGGCTTCCGTCTAATAAATGGTTTTAATGACCGTAGACGCGGGGCTGCGACTCACTAATACGCTCCTATTTCCATTTTGGGTGGTCGCGATGGAGCGGGGACAGTTCGTACGAACGTCGGAAATTCGCCGAAAAACCAAGACCACCGATGGTAAAGACAAAGCACCCCTGTTCCGCACCTGTTGATGCCCCGTGCTGTGTGAACTCGATTTGGTCCATAAACGTCGACGAGGGCTGAATCCCCTCACAC